>JAHNEJ010003058.1:0-244720 GCA_022559845.1 Amorphophallus konjac | reverse complement strand
TTTGCCCCCCTTCAGCGGCACACTTACAGTGTCTTACAGCGACACACTTCTTCAGCCCGCCGGCGACACAGCGAACGGCCAAACGTCGTAACGTCCATGCCCTACGTATCCTTAGCACGCAGTGAGCTGTCCGAGGTGTCGACCAGAGATTGGGCCACGCAAGCTATTCCCCTGACAGCCAGGATGGGGGAAGTCAAACCCCATCATCACCAGCCACTTCCCGCCTCCGACGGCCGTGCTCGAGGGCTCCCGCTGCTGGGAGTATAAATCCCCTCCCATTCCGGCAGAGAAGGGGGGGACGAAGAAGGAAGAGACAGACACCCACACGTAGACAGTGAAGAGGAGAAGAGAAGAAGAGAAAACGAAGAAGAGAAGAAGAATGAGAAGAGAAGAAGAGGGAAGAGAGGAAGAGAGGGGGGAGGCGCCGCCGCTCCGCCCACCGTCGCCATCTGTGCGAAAAGAGAAGAAGAAGAAGAGAAGAAGAGGGGCATGCCACCTCGATCACCACCGCTTGAGCGAGGAGAAAGAGGAAGAGAAAGAGAAGAAGAGAAGAAGAGAAGAAGAGGAGGGGAGGCTCCCCCCTGTTGCTCCATCCTCTGTCGTCCGCACAAAGAGAAGAAGAGAAGAAGAGAAGAAGAAGAGGAGGGGAGGCTCCCCCCTGCTGCTCCATCCTCCGTCGTCCGCACAAAGAGAAGAAGAGAAAGGGAAAAGAGGAGAAGGGAAGAAGAGAAAGAGAAAAAGAAGAGAAAGAGAAGAAGAGAAGAAGAGGGAAGAGAGGAAGAGAGGGGGGAGGGCTCGCCGCTCCACCCACCGATGTCGCCTGTGCGAAGAGAGAGGAAAGGAAGAGAGGGGAGAGTGCTGCCACTCCACCCGCCGCCACCGCCTGAAGAGAAGAAGAAAAAGAAGGGAAAGAAGAGAAGAAGAAAAGGGGGGGAGAGGGCCTGCTGCCCTTCCTCTCCCCGCTGCAATCTCTGCTCATTTGCCTAAAGGGAGACGCCCTTCCGTTTCTCCTTACACATCCAAGCCCAACGCTTCTATCCTGAGACCCCTTGAGTCTCTCTCCCTCCTGCCAAGATTCCCTTCGGCCTAGCCAACCAGCATCCCCGACTGGTCCTTCACCTGGCATACCCTCTGTGTGCCTCCAGCGGCACGCCTTTGGCTCACCCGCTCGCCGGCACGCCCCTACGGGCCTTCCCCGGCACGCACTAGCCAAGCCCCTTCGCCGGCACACCCCTGCGGGTCTTCCCCGGTGCACCCCGTGACCTCCTTGCCCGGTACACCTTGCCCCCGGTTCACCGGCAAGGTCCCCCCTGGCCTTTGCCCGGCACACCTCTCCAGCCCCTACAGGCTCCCTGGCCGGCACGCCAGCCACCACCCCCAACCTTCTTGCCCGGTGCACCCCCGGCCAGCCTGGGAGAGGTTTCCTGTCCAACGTTCCCTCCGAGTTTTCCGAGGTTTCATTAAGGTGTTGCCGCTCTCGGGCGCCCACCTCCAGTTGTCGGGTTCCGCCACTCCTTGTGGGCGCGTTCCTTGTATCTCCCTTACGCTCGGGTGAAGGGGAGATGCTGCCGAATTTTTGTTAGAAACAATAACATATTAAAATGACAAAAGACAACAACAAACAAATGGAACAACAACACATTAAAAAGATAAAAGGAAGTAACAAACAAACAAAAAGAACAACGGTAAAATGCTTTAACCGAGGCAAGGGAACCGCAATTAACTCAAAGAGAGCCGAACCGAACAACAACTAAGCAACTTAAACATCCGCTCTCATGAGAGAAAGAATGAAAATTAATCAAGAGAAGAAAAGAAGAAACCCATGCAAACTTAATAGAAAAATCAGAAAAGAAGAAAAGAAAAGTCTTAAAAGAAACGGAGGAGTGGGCTCCCCATGCCCTTCGCCGGTACGCCCCTGCAGTCGCCCTTCGCCGGCACACCTTTCTAGCCACCCTTCGCCGGCACATACTTCATGGCCCTTCACCGGCACACCCGCTTAGCCCTTCAGCGGTACGCCCTCTACCCCCTCCGCCGGCACACTCCCAGTCTGCCCTCTGCGGCACGCTCCCCTCTCGCCCTTCGCTGGCACAGCCCCAGGCCCTTCGCCGGTACGCCCGCCTGTGCCCCCTCACCGGCACACCTGCCTGCCTCTTCAGCGGCACACCCGCCTGCTCCCCTTCGCCGGCACACCTCTCACCGTCTTCCCCGACACTCTCCATGCACCCTTGGCCGGCACACTTTGCCAGCCCCTCAGCGGTACGCTCCCTGGCGCCCTCACCGGTACACCTTCTGCAAGGCCTTCAGCGGCATACTCCTGCAGTCCTCCAACGGCCCACTCTTCCTCCAAAAAAATATGTGTAATATAATAATAATAAAAATAATAATAATAAACTATGATGAGTAAATAAATCTCAATATGTGTATGAAATAGACAAAAAAAATGTGAAATAATAATAATAATGGTAAACAAAAAAGGAAAATCTAATAGTAATAATAATAAACAAAATAGAGAAATCATTCAGAATAAATACATAAAAGGGAAATAAGTAATAAAATATATATGCACATAATTTAAAGCCCAGATAAAGAAAATGGTAAAATCTATGTTGCAGCCCCGTCTCTCCCGTGACCCGATGCTGAAGGAATAACAATGCCGCCCTTCCAGGTTGGACCTGAGTCTTGGGAATTATCCCGACATGGCCAGGCCCCGACCTAGTCTTGGGCCGATATTCCAATCAGACCGGACTCGTTCCTCAGGACGGATCCCCTCCGAGCCACTACTAAAATTGCCGCACGTTCGGCAAACATTTGAACGGGTTCGCCTCGGTTTCCGTCGCCTTTCTATCACGGACCTGTGTCTGAACACGAAAAGACCCGTGAGCAACCAACATGGCCGACGGCTCCTACCCCGACGTGGTCATGACCCATCATTGCTCTGGGCCGATAACTCGTCAAATCGGATTCACCCTATCGGGATTCGTTCCCGCCCTTTCATTGAAATTGCCGTAAACTCGGCATACACTTGTACGGGGTTGTTCCTATCCACGCCGCACCTTCAATATGGACCCTTGTCCGAATATCAAGTGGTCCGCAAGTGACCGGCAGAAATCTGAATAGAACGAATGGCTCCTGTCATCCCTGGACCCTATATACGGGAATATCAATAAGGCCTTTGTGGGATGTGCTTGGATCTCGGGTCCGTCCCGATTATGGTCATTGTCTGACCCACACCCTCGGCCTATAGCTCGCTTCCTTCGAACATGTTTTGGTTTGGAATCTAGTCCCGGGACTCTTCCCCGTTGCCCTCCGGCACCGGGAACATTAATGATGCCCACGCAAGCCCCGTTTGGACTGCGGGTGGCGCCCCCGGTATGGTCCCGACTCGATCTCGCACCGGGCCAATAAATTCGCTAGTTTCCTGCTACACTAATCGAGATTTAACCGAATATTTTCAGTGTCTTGGAATAATGTATTTGCCGTATCACAGCATACATATGTTCCAGATCCTCCTGCGACGATTATGATACTCTCAAGCCGGACACCCGTCTGAATATTAAACGGCCTCCCGAATGACCGACACGTTTCGAACGTCCGCTTCCCTAGACACATGGCTTTTCAGCCGATTCAAGGGATATTCCCTCGTTGCCCCTTGGTACCGAAAATATTAATGACGCTCATGCAAGTCTTGTTTCGACCGCGGCGGGGCCCACCGCAGTATGGTCGCAGCTTGCTCTTGCACCGGGCCAACATATTTACTGGTTTTTGACCGCTCCAACCGAGGCTCAGCTGAACATTTTCGCTCTTCCGAACAATAAATTTGCCGTACCTCGGCATACATGCGTTCCGGTTTTCCCGCGACAACCGCGATTTTCTCGAGCCGGACATTCGTCCGAACATTAAATGGTCAGTACACGACCGACATAATCGCGAATGTTTTCTTCTTACCCTCATACGGGGGTTTCGATGCTTCCTAATAGACCTTTCGTGCAATTAATTTCTTGGCCATGAGGCCCTGAATCTCGGTGATTAATCAAGGGTGTTTCCTCGTATGGGGGATGTAAATGACGCCGTGACCTTTATGGCGCGGCGGGTTTTTGTCCCGACACGAACCATACAATCGTCTGACCGAGTCAGATCGAGCGCACCATGGGCTCTTCGGAGCCCGAACAAATTGTCACTTCGGTGACTGGCACGCCCACGCACTTAACACCCGCGCCCTGAACGAGCGAATTTTAGTGCGTCCACAAGTCTGGCACGCCCGGTGGGACTTAAACCACCCTTCATCTCTTCGTCGGGATTTAGGGCCTCATGGCCTCCTAATTAACGATGTTTGCCTGCTTTGATGAATGCCATGTGCTATCTTCTCGAGTCCTATGGGGAGAAAAGCCAGACTCGGTGCAGCTGCTTTCGTGGCCTCGAGGACGCTGCTTCGAAGCATATGCAGCTTCCAGGAATCATGGGGGCTGTTATAAAAAAAAAAGAGAAGAGAAAGAGAAGAGAAGGGAGGGGAAATCAAGCTCCCCCGTTTCCCTCAAGAAGAAAAGAAGAAAAGAAGAAGAAAAGAAAAAAACTAGAGAAAAGAAAGAAGCAAAAAAAAGAAGAGAAAGAATTGGCAAGAGAGGGTTGTACGGCCACATCCGTCGAGACCCGTGCTGAACAAAGATTACCACTGTGGGGTTGATGCGGTGGAGTGAACCACTCATCCCCTCCCTGAGGGGGTGAGCGCTCTCCTGCACCTCCACCCAGGTCAATCATACAAAAAAAAGGGGAGAAATAAAGAAGAAAGGAAGAAAAGTTGGCCAGCATCGCCGACTGAAAGAGCAAGAAGAAACCCGGCATCCCGACCAACTCTAGGAGGTCCCGAGTCCGCTGTGCAATGACCCCGCTCATTCCTCCTTTCTGTTGCCTCCATCCGGCACAAAACGGCCCCCGAGTGGTTGTTAAAAGACCCAGCGAGCCACAATTGTAGCTTGGTGAATGGTTGCCCGCTGTGGGGAATGCTTTATAGTAATGAGGCCAAGCACGACCACCACTCCCGAGGAGAGCATGCACATACCCCGCCATGGGGGATGAGAAGAAGATATATACCCTGCTACGGGGGCATAGGAGGCAAAAAAAGAAATACACCCCATTCCCAGGGGCACATGAAGAGAATCCTCCCCGACTGAGGGGCACACAAAGCAAAAGCTACACTCCGGCTTCGGGGCATTTGAAGAAGAATCCGCCCCGACCTGGGGACGTAAGAAGAAATAGAGTTGCACCCCGGCTTAGGGGCATTTGAAGGGGAAATACACCCCGATATGGGGGCACCTAAAGTAAAAGACATACCCCGCCATGGGGGCATAAGAAGAAAAGAATTCACCCCGGCCTGGGGACACACAAAAAGAGAAACTCACCCTGGCTTAGGGGTATATGAAGAAGGAACGTACCCCGGCTTGGGGGCATAAGAAACAAAAGCACACCACATGCTAGGGGCATATGGAGAGGAATTCACCTCGCCTTGAGGGGCGTAAAAAGTATAAGAACACACCCTGGCTTAGGGGCATTTGAAGAAGAAACATACCCCTCCAGGGGGCATAGAAGTCATGAAGAATACGCCCCGGCTTAAGGGCATTTGAAGAAGTCACGTCCCGCCTCAGAAGCATGAGAAGCAGCAAGAATACACCCCGGCCTAGGGGTATTTGAAGAAGAAATATACCCCACCTGGGGGCATAGAAGCGGTAAAGAACACGCCTCGGCTCAGGGGCATTTGAAGAAGCTACATCCTGCCTTGGGAGTATAAGAAGAAAAGAGTCCACCCCATCTTAGGGGTATTTGAAGAAGAAACACACCCCGCTATGGGGGCATAGAAGCCATAAAGAATACGCCCCGGCTTAGGGGTATTTGAAGAAGAAGGATACCCCGCCTCGGGGGACATTGCAAGCAGCGATACACCCTGCTAGGGCGCACAGGAAGCAAACCACACCCCACTCCTGGGGACACATAAAGAGAGTACACCCCGCCATGGGGGCACATGAAGAGAATCCACCCCGACTCGGGGGTACATGAAGCAACAAAGAATACACCTCGCCTTAGGGGAGTCTGAAGAAAAAACATACACCCCACTTTGGGGGCACAAGAAGCAAACATTCCCCAGCGTGTCGGAGCAGAAGAAGAAGAATTCCCCCCTCGGGGGCATATAAAAAAAAAAGCAAAGATACACCCGGTGCCCGGCGCACATGAAGAGAAAGGCACCTCCCTTTGGGGGCACAAAAAGCAACAAAGATACACCCCGACTGAGGGGCACAGGAAGAGAAATACACCCCTACGCCAGGGGCATATGAGATAAAATTATACCCCGATTTAGGGGCATTTGAAGCAAAGACTTCACCCCGCCTTAAGGGGGGGCATAAGAAGCGAAAGATATACCCCACCCCGGGGGCACAAGAAGAAAACACACCCCACCTTGGGGGCGTAAGAAGCCAAGAGATATACCCCGCCACGGGGCAGTAGAGGCAAAATGCATCCCCCCCGGGGGCACATGAAGCAACATACCCCTCGCCTCGGCAGCATATGATGCCAAGAAGCTACATCCCGGCTCGGGAGCATAAGAAACAAAAGATATACCCCACGTCCGGGGCATATGAAGCCAAGAAACACACCCCCGTCTCGGGGGTATTTGAAGAAGAAGCATACCTCGCCTCGAGGGCCTAGAAGCTATAAAGAACACGCCCCGACTCAGGGGCATATAAAGAGAAGTCCACCCCGGCCTAGGGGTATTTGAAGAAGAAGCATATCCCGTCAGGGGACATAGAAGCAATAAAGAATACGCTCCGGTTTAGGGGTACTTGAAGAAGCTACATTCCGCCTTGGGAGCATGAGAAGAAAAGAGAATCCACCCCGGCTTAGGGACCTTTGAAAGAGCATACCCCAGGCTCGGAGTCCATGAAGCAACATGCATCCCCCCCCCCCTTGGGGGGGGACATCTGAAGCAGAACAAACAACATCCCCCGGCTTAGGGAAGCATATGAAGAGAGGAATACACCCCGATATGGGGGCACGTAAACAAAGAAGAAGAATTCACCCCGCCTCGGGTGCATAAAAAGCAAGAACTACACCCCGCATCAAAAGCGGCAATACACTCCACTCTGGGGGCACTAGAAGCGGAATACACCCCGTGCCGGGAGCATATAAAAAAAAAGGGATACCTCACCTTGGGGGCATGTGGACGCGCTTTCCGTTGGACTATTATTCTGGTTCGTCTGTTGGTTTTATTAAGTGCGTGGGCGTGCCAGTCACCGAGGTGACAATTTATTCGGGCTCCGAAGAGCCCTTGGTGCGCTCGATCCGACTTCGTCAGACGATTGTGTGGTTCGTGTCGGGACCGAATCCCGTCGCGCCGTAAAGGTCACGACGTCATTTACATCCCCCATACGAGGGAATACCCTTGATTAATTGCCGAAACTAGGGGCCCCGCGGCCGAAAAGAATAATACTAATTATGCGAGAGAGATAGGGATAGATCACACTGAAGGTTATATTAAGGCCATAAATTATCGGCCCTGTCGGTCGCTCGTGGACCTTTTCGCATTCGGACACAGGTCCGTGACAGGGACGCGATGAGAAAATCGTGGTAGATCCCTTCAAATATCTGCCGAGCATGCGGCAATTTTAATGAGGGTTCGGAAGGTATCCGGAACGGGAAACAAATCCGATCCGATTAAGATATCGGCCCGAGGTTAGATCAAAGCCTGGCCATGTCGGGGTAATTCCCAAGGCTCGGGCTTGACCTGACAGGGCGGCGTTGTTGTTTCTTTTGTCCTGGGTCACGGGGAGAGGTAGGGGCTGCGGTGTGAGCCTTGATGTCTTTTATCTGGGGTTTTCTTAGTTATATCTTCTGGGATTTCTGATTTGATGCTTATTGTCCATCCATGCCTTTGTCCGGGGTGATTTCTCTTCTTTCATTCATGATTATTCTTATCATTATCATTTGTTTGTTATTTATTATTATTTTTTTTATTATTACCCCTCCCACCTCTTTTATTGTGATTGATATTACGCATTCGGAGGTCTTTAGTTAGCGCCCCTTTTTTATTAATTTATTTGCCATTATTAATGCCCTTATCGTGATATATATATGCATGCCTGTAGTGTGCCGGCGAAGGAGAGGGAGCGTGCCGCTGAAGGGTTGAAAGGGGGAGTGTACCGCTGAAGGGTTGAAAGGGGGAGTGTACCGCTGAAGGGTTGAAAGGGGTGTACCGCTGAAGGCCAAGGGAGCGTGCCGCTGAAGGCCAATGAGGGCGTGCCGCTGAGGGCCAAAGGGGCGTACCGCTGAAGGTCAATGGGGAGTGTACCGCTGAAGGGCTGAAAGGGGTGTACCGCTGAAGGCCAAGGGAGCGTGCCGCTGAAGGCCAATGAGGGCGTGCCGCTGAGGGCCAAAGGGGCGTACCGCTGAAGGTCAATGAGGCGTGAGGGTGGAGGTTGATCAGTTTTCGATTATTTGTTTTAAGGCTTTTCTTTCCTTCTTATCTTAAATTTCGTGTAGTTTTATACAAAATTCCTCCCGTGTTTTGTTCTCTTTGTTCGGTTCGATCTCTTTTCTTGTGGGTCGGAGGCTCGGGCTGCCGGATGGTTAATTAACTCGGTTTAGTTCTTGTCGTGATGCCGGCAGTGGTTTGATGGGTTGGAAAGTTTCGTCGGTTATCTTGCTTGTTTGTTGCCTCCTTTTGCCTCTTTTAATTGTTTATTAGTTCCTCACAAAAATTCGGCAGCATCTCCCCTTGACCTAGGGCGTAAGGGAGATACAGGGAACGCGCCCACATGATGTGGCGGAACCCGACAACTGGAGGTGGGCCCCTGGGGGGGGCAACACCGTTATAGAGCCTCGGAAAACGCGAAGGAGAACGACAGACCGAAGACATCTAAAGGGCCTGGACTAGGACTGGACAAGGAGTAAGCTGCTGAGGGACTGAAGGGCGTGCCGCTGAGGGCTGAACAGGGTGTGCCGCTGAGGGCTGGACAGGGCGTGCCGCTGAAGGCTGAACAGGGGGTGTGTGCCGCTGAGGGCTGGACAGGATGTGCCGTTGAAGGCTGAACGGGGTGTGCCGTTGAAGGCTAAGGCCAATGGGCGTGCCGCTGAGGGCTGCACAGGGGGGTGTGCCGTTGAAGGCTAAGGCCAATGGGCGTGCCGCTGAGGGCTGATCTGGGCATGCCGCTGAGGGCTGAACAGGTGTGCCGGCCAAAGGCCGGAAAGGTGCACCGCTGAGAGGCTTAAAAGGGTTGCAAGCAACTGGGGGGGGTACTTGGTGGCTGTTCAGGAAAAGAGGAATAAAGACGGGGAATTTCAAGGCCGGGAGTGGCCTATTAGTAACTGAGTGGTTGGGAGAAAAGAAGGGTACCTCCCCTTCTCCTCAAGCTCGGGAACACGGTAGATGGCCATAGAAGGGAATGAGTGAGGAGCTCACGGAGCCAAGGCCAACAGAAGGGGGAACCCTACATCGACGTGGAGGACCCTAAAGACGCCGGAGGAATAAGGAGACAGAGGGGGAGGAACGGATTGTCCATCAAAAAGCCCGCCAAGCCTAGCATAAAACATCGAAGATCGAAAAGAAACCCGGAGAGGGTGGTTTTTCATTCATGAGAATCAAGAGGGCGAAGCCCTTCATACATATGGCAAAAGCAAACTCCCCAAATGGGGGCCATGGACAAGAGGGAGAAAGACAAAGAATTCCCCAGGAGGAATGGGATACAAGAGGGAAGAAAACATCTGGGCCTAAGGCCTTGGCCACTATCCCCAACCCTTTCCCCCAATACAGCAAGCTCTCTCTCTCTTACTCTTGTTTCTTCCCGGCGGCCGTCGGACGGAGCTCAGGCCGGGAGGGCCTCTTCTTCTCTTCTTTCTCCTCCTCTTTCTCCCGTGTGTGTTGTGTATCTCCCCTCCTCTCCGTGTATGGGCCTCCTTTTTCTCTTCCTGGAAGACGGGCGTCTTTTATACCCTTAGCAGCGGGGAGCCCTCGAGCATGGCTGTCGAGGGCGGGAAGCAGCCCGTGATGATGGGGTTTGACTCCCCTCCGTCCTGGCTGTCAGTGGGGTAGCCTGCGTGGCCCAACGATCGGCTGCCACCTCAGACGGCTCCACTGCGCGCCAAGGATGCGTAGGGCATGGGCCTCACGTCGCCCGTTGAAAGAACTTCACCGCTGTGCCGCTGAAGAGCCAAAAAGGCCTGCCGCTGAAGCCTTTGTAGGCTGTACCGCTGAAGACCCCTTTGGGCGTGCCGTTGAAGGGCCCAAAGGCCGTACCACTGAAGCCTCAAAGGGCTGCGCCGCTGAAGGCCCCAAAGGGGGCGTGCCGGTGAAGGGCTCCCTAGGGCGTGCCGTTGAACACCCAGAGGGGGCGTGCCGGGGAAGCCACCCGGGGGCGTACTGTTGAAGGTCCCCCTTGGGGGTGTGCCGGTGAACCCCCATAGGGGTGTGCCGGCGAAGGCTGCGGCAGGGTGTGCCACTGAAGGCTTTCCAGGGCGTGCCGCTGGAGGCCCTTTGGGGCGTGCCGCTGAACAGCCCAATGGGGCGTGCCGCTGGAGGCTTCCCAGGGCGTGCCGCTGAACAGCCCAATGGGGCGTGCCGCTGGAGGCTTTCCAGGTCGTGCCGCTGAACAGCCCAATGGGGCGTGCCGCTGGAGGCTTTCCAGGGCGTGCCGCTGAACAGCCCAATGGGGCGTGCCGCTGGGGCTCCACCAGGGCGTGCCGTTGAAGGCTGGATGGGCAGTTTTGGGCCCGTTGTGGGCACGAGTTGTGGCCCATTTGATTTTCTTCGAGGCCCATGGGTTATGAGCTTCCCGGGAGTTGGTTTCTCTTCGCTGTCGTGACTCCGGGGACGGCTTCACGGCAGTGTGCATATTTGTGGAGTCCGGATGACCAGTCTCTTCGGGGCTTCCTCGCTCGGTCCCATTGTTGATGCCGGGCCGAGCAGGATATCTGGGTGTGCGATTTTTGGTGTCCACAAATGCCCCCCACCCACGGGTAGCGTAGGCGAAGGATGAGCCGGGCGGTGCCCGCGGGTGTACTGGTCTCTTTTCTCTTCGTCGGCACTGATAGGGTGTCGGGAGCTGCCGTAGCACGTTGGTCTCTTCTTCTATTTTCATGTTGGTCTCTTTGTCTCTTCGTCAGTGCCGACAGGGTGTCGGGAGCTGACCTGGTTTGCTGTCTCTTAGTCTCTTGGTCTCTTGGTCTCTTCGTCAGTGCCGACATGGCGTCGGGAGCTGACCAGGCTTGTTGTCTCTTAGTCTCTTGGTCTCTTAGTCTCTTCGCCAGTGCCGATAGGGTGTTGGGAGCTGGCCTGGTTTGTTGTTCTCTTGGTCTCTTCGTCAGCGCCGACAAGGTGTCGGGAGCTGACCTGGTTTGTTGTTCTCTTGGTCTCTTCGTCAGCGCCGACAGGGTGTCGGGAGCTGACCTGGTTTGCTGTTCTCTTGGTCTCTTCGCCAGTGCCGACAGTGTGTCGGGAGCTGGCCTGGTTTGTTGTTCTCTTGGTCTCTTCGTCAGCGCCGACAGGGTGTCGGGAGCTGACCCGGTTTGTTGTTCTCTTAGTCTCTTGGTCTCTTAATCAGTGCCGACAAGACGCCGGGAACTGACCTGGTTTGTTGGTCTCTTGGTCTCTTCGCCAGTGCCGACAGGATGCCGGGGACTGACATGCTTTGTTGTCTCTTGGTCTCTTCGCCAGTCCCGACAGGATGCCGGGAACCGACATGCTTTGTTGTCTCTTAGTCTCTTGGTCTCTTTGTCCGTGCCGACAGGATGCCGGGAACTGACCTGGTTTGTTGTCTCTTAGTCTCTTCGTCAGTGCCGACAGGATGCCGGGAACTGACCTGCTTTGTTGTCTCTTAGTCTCTTCGTCAGTACCGACAGGATGCCGGAAACTGACCTGGTTTGTTGTCTCTTAGTCTCTTCGTCAGTGCCGACAGGATGCCGGGAACTGACCTGGTTTGTTGTCTCTTAGTCTCTTGGTCTCTTGGTCTCTTCGTCAGTGCCGACAGGATGCCGGGAGCTGACCTGGTTTGTTGATCTTCTTTGTCTCTTCATCAGTGCCGACGAGGTGTTGGGAACTGAAGCTTTGCTGGTCTCTTAGTCTCTTGGTCTCTTCGTCAGTGCCGACAGGATGCCGGGAACTGACTGGCTTGTTGATCTCTTAGTCTCTTGGTCTCTTGGTCTCTTCGTCAGTGCCGACAGGATGCCGGGAACTGACCTGGTTTGTTGATCTTCTTTGTCTCTTCATCAGTGCCGACGAGGTGTCGGGAACTGAAGCTTTGCTGGTCTCTTAGTCTCTTGGTCTCTTCGTCAGTGCCGACAGGATGCCGGGAACTGACCTGGCTTGTTGATCTCTTAGTCTCTTGGTCTCTTTGCCAGTGCCGACGGGATGCCGGGAACTGGCATGTTCTGTTGATCTCTTGGTCTCTTTTCTCTTTTTTTTTTTTTTTGCCACATTACCGATACAAGCGCCCTTTCGGGTTTTCGCCGGTACCGGCCCCCTCTTGCTTTTGCCCACGCGCCCTTTCGGGTTTTCACGTGGCGGGGTACCCAATTTTGCCCGTAGCGCCCTTTCGGGTTTTCGCCACAGCCGGGTTGTTGCCATTTTTACCCTTGTTCCGGTGTAGGGACAAGTCCGGCGGGGTATCTCTATTTTTAACCCCATTTTATTCTATTATTATTTTTTTGGAAATTGGGTGATATACGAGTGTAGGCTAGGGCACGAAGCCTTGCGCCTGAAGATAGGGTTCATTCGTTGGTAAAAATAGAATGCCAGCGCAACGGGAGACTTTATGCCGATTCGGACGTAGGGTCCGTAATGGCAATGTTGTGCGGAGTGGGTGGCTAGGGCACGGGGCCTCGCGCCGGAAAGAGACTTATTCGTTGGCAAGGGCATTAATGCCAACGCAAGAATAGAGGTTCTGCCGATCCGGGCGTAGGGCTCGTGATGGCAATATTGCATGGCGTGGGTGGTAGTTGAGGCCCGAGGCGATGTGCCAGAGACGGGCTTGTTTTGGTGGTAGGGTAGTGGCACTGTGACAAGGATAGAGCCACAGTGGTAGAGTCGTCTTTGCTGGTGTGGACGTTCGTCTGACTGGGCTCGTGGGGATGGAATGTCTTCCTCGGGGGCATTTATTATTGTATGCTGTCGACTTACTCCTCCGCGTATGTGAGCGGATGGGTATGTAAATGTGTATACATATATGGGTATATATATATATGTACATATATATGTATTTATTTAATAGATATTGCATATATTTATATGTACATATATATGTATTTATTTAATAGATATTACATATATTTATTTTATATTTCTTTTTTTTTGCTTTCCCTCCCTTTATTTTCTTCTTCTATTTCCTCCTTTTATTTCCCTCCTTTCTCTCCCCCTTTTTTATTCCCTTTGTCTCTCCCTCTACTTTTCATTCCTTCTTCTTCTCTTTCTTCTTTTTTTTGTATTTTCTCCCCTTTTTATTTCTTTTATTTTCCCCCTCTCTATTTTTTCTCTTCTTTTCTTGTTTCCCCTCCCTTTTTCTCTTCTCTTTTTTTTTTCTCTTCTCTTATCCGTCTTTTTTTTCCCTTTTTTTCTTTCTTTCTTTTTCTTTTTTTTTTTTTGCATTCCCTATATAAAGGGGGGCGGGGTGGCTCGAACGGGCCACCCCGTTTCCAATTCTTCCCCCCCTTTTCCCCTCTTTCTTCTTTCCCTCTGCTAACCTAACGGACGGAGGCCCCCAGCCCCTTCCTCTTCGTCTTCTCCGTTACCGGGAGCCACCACCGCCGCCGCCGCGGTCGCCTTCTCTCTCACCGGGGTGAGGAAGCCATCGCGGAGGGATCTTCCCCTCCTTCTCCTCCTTGTCTTCTCCTCTGGGGCCGTGGCCGTGGAGGACGGCGGGACGTCGCCGGTCGTGCCGTGGGGAGGCTGTCGGAGCGTGTCGGGGACGGGCGTTTGCACCGGGTGACGGGGGTGCGGCCGCGTCGGGGAGGCGAGGCACGAGTGTGCCGGTGAAGATGTCGGGAGGTCGTGCCGGAGAAGGTCAGCCCAGGGCATACCGGGGGAGGCCCCTGCGGGTGTGTCGGTGAGCGAGTGGTGGCGCGTGCCGGGGAGCGGCTACGGGCGCACCGGTGAGGGCCCGATCGGGCATGCCGGGGAGCGAGTGGTGGCGCGTGCCGGGGAGCGGCTACAGGCGCACTGGTGAGGGCCCGATTGGGCATGCCGGGGAGCGAGTGGTGGCGCGTGCCGGGGAAGGCACTAGTCAGTGCGTACCGGGGAGAGGTAGCCATAGGGTGTACCGGGCAAGGCGCCCGAGAGCGTGCCGGCGAAGCCCCTCGTCGTGTGTGCCGGTGAGGATCCCCGTGAGGGGGTGTACCGGGGAGGGTCTCCCGTGAGTGTGCCGGCGAAGGCCTGCGTGGGGTGTGTCGGCGAAGCCTTGAAGGGCCATGCCGGTGAAGGGGCAGTAGGGTGTGCCGGGGAGGCCGACTCCAAGGCGTACCGGGGAAGCCACCAGCGGGGTGTGCCGGGGAAGGCACCTGGAGGCGTGCCGGCGAAGGCACTAGCAAGGGGCGTGCCGGGGAAGGCACCTGGAGGGCGTGCCGGCGAAGCCACTAGCAGGGGCGTGCCGGCCAAGGGGCTTTGGGCAGTATGTGGGGATTTTTAGCTTAGGGGAGAAGACTCTTTTGACCGGCGGACTTCTGGTGTTGCCTCTCGGGGCCCACCATACTTTGTTGGGGCCGTCACTCCTTGTGGACGCACACCCGTGTTTTCCCTTACGCCTTTGGCCTAGGGGAAACTCTGCCGAAATTTCGTCAGAAATTGGCGATATTTTATTCATTTGACTTGTAGTAAAGCCTCTTTGCAGTCTTTCATTTCCTTTTGCATGTGCTTTATTCTGACCTTTGGTTTGTGTATCTCTGCAGACAAATGGCTGCCCCAAGTGGTTCTTCCGCCCCTGCTACTGCTGTCGGTGCCGACCTCATTCCGCGGGGTCCCGTGCCAGCGGTCACATGGCTTAATGTGGAGGACCTGGACCGCGAACATGCGGAGATAGCTGCCTTGGCAGAGTCGTCGGAGTCCGACCGGGAGAGCATGGACGTCCGCAGACTCGTCAGAGTTGAAAGCGGCTTCACATTCGATCGGGCCACCGAAGAATACCGGAAGGATTTCCCGAAGGATAGGCACCTCGTTCGATTTCTGAAGCATTTGCGCTCTCGAGAGGGGCGAGATTATCGCGTCATAAAGGCCGTCGAGCGGGCCATCCTGCATGCCCGGGACAGTCTATTGTACAGCGTCCCCAGGAGCATTCCAATGTATCTGGTGGGAGAGACCCGAGAGTGGAAGCCGGTCCTGGGGATCGAAGGGGTGCTGCCGACTGAAGACAAATTAGTGCGGGCCCCTCAATTTACACCAGCAAAGTGGGATATGTCTGCGGGGAAGGTGCATGGCGAGTCGCCCCGATTTGGCTTGTTCTTGGCTCCCCTAAAATGGGGTTATAGGGAGGAGCCGTTCATATTGGACTGTCTGGCCATCAGGTTCAAGTACGAACTATCACTAGGCTGGTTCGGGGAGCTGAAGCTTCAAGACGCCCACAGCTTCCGAGAAGGGGCGGTGGAGTTTACTGAATATGTACTGTTCAACTACGCCCCATTGCTGGTCCGGGCCGGCATCTACCACAGCGTGTACGCCTCCCGGTATGGTTACCCCATCTCCAAGGGTCTCTGTTGCGGCATGATAGAGGTATTCAGTGCAGAGACTAACACCTTCTACACGGCGGAGGGCGAGACTTCACTCGACTTATGGAGTCTCAGTCAGCTGAGCGGCTTGCCCATTGACGGGGAGCCTTATGAAGAAGTGTGCCTCCCCGATCTAATCAAGGATGAAACTAACGGGGATGGCTATTATTCTCTTGGGTACTCATACCGGTACCTGATGAAGGCGTACCGGGAGCTGTACCAGCTGTCGCACAAGGGAAAGCAGCCCGCCCGTGGGGACAGGAAGAGGGTGCGCATGCCCCTGTGGCTGGAATATTTTTATGACGGGGTGAAGCAGTACGAGGAATTCCCGTGTGTCGGCACTGCCGTTGCCCCCAAGAAGCGTGCGAAGCCCAAGCTTGGTGTGAAGATCCCCCCCAGGGGGCGTCGGAGCGGGGCTAACCCGATGGGTGTCGACCCACAGACTCACTGTGCCGCCTATCTCACGTACTGGCTGTGCTCATTTGCCATGCCGTACGGGGATGAGACAGTGATTCGGCCGGACGCCATCTACCCGGCATGCCAGATGGCGTGGGGGATTAAGCTATCTTTGTGCCCGGCAACGCTCTGCTTGATCTACAAGGCGCTGGGAGATATTAGCACCCATCAGTTTCCGAGGCAGGCCCGGTATGTGTGCCCACTACATTTCTTCAACGCGTGGGTCTGCTCGCTGTTCCCAGAGTTTGCGCCGCGCGTTCTCCAGGACTGGGGGCTGATGCCGAGGATGTTAGAGTTTGCCAGTGTTGAGCCGGGCTCCACCTCTATGCGGATGTATGATATCCGGGGCCGGTTGACGACGGTTCCCCGGGATGCGGTTGGCACCATTCATTTCTGGACGCTGGCCGCACATTCAAGCCCCCTTGTGAATAATAAGAGGGAGTGCAGAGATGATCAGGTGGAGAGGTACGTTCATCCTATCAGCCAGGAGAACGTGGTGCGCCCACTACTGGAGCCGGAACTGCGAGACTGGGCGTTGTCAATTCGCCCGAGCGTGCTGGTATTCAGAAAGGGGGAGAATGTGTTGCTGGAGCCGTATTACCCTTTCCGGTTCGGTCGCAACTTTGGGTATGATCAGCATATCCCTGCTTATCATGCGCAATTCGGCTTGCCCTCGCGGAATATCCGGGGAAGTTCTGTTGCCGAGCACGCCAAAAGCTGGTGGGACTTCTTCCACCGAGCGGACTCCGCCTCTTTCAGAGTACCGGCCCCGGGTCGTGTTCCCCGAGTGACCCAAGATTACATAAAGTGGTGGAATGCCCGGACGGCTTTCTATCGGTTGCACAAGACCGATTGTTGGGATGGCGCCGAAAGAAGGTTCCTCAGCCGGCAGCCAGTGCCAGTGCTTGATATTGAGCCAGATCATCTTCTTCGGCTCAAGAACAGGCAGGAGAAGGAGGTGGCTGCGTACATGGCCGCTCGTAAGCAAGCCCGGGACATGAGACCGACGCCGAAGGTGGAGCTACCCCCGGTGGCCAAGGATCATTACGAGAAGACGCTGCGGGACTTGTGCCGGGTGGGGAGCGGCCATCTGGAGCTCATCAACTACCCATTCCCCATAGAGGAAGAGGGGACCCCTGCCAAGAGCTGGCGCCCAGAGAGGGACTTGGCCTGCCTGTACCGCACGTTCATGAGGCGGGAGGAGAGGAAGCCCGAGAACTATAAGGACACCACGTGGCTATACGTCCTCCTCCGGGTAAATGGAATGAAGATTGAGGATGTGACGGCCTCCATCCTGGGCAAACGCCTGCACATCCCCTATTATTATGTTGATGGGTGGGGCATGGACCACTTCAATCTTTTCTGCCACCTCTCTTCCAAGAAGCACGCGGATCTGGCCAACCTCACGGATCGATGTCAAAAGATCGAGGACGTGTGCTGGCTCGTTCGAGAGGCGGCGCGTCGGGACAAGGAGCCATCCCTGAACTACTGGCCGATCACCCTGCGGCTGTATACTGGCCCTCATGGTACTTAATCTCTTTTTCTCCTTTTGTCTTCGTCTCCCATCATTGCGGCCTTTTACAGATGGTTGGATGCTAATCATGCGTGCATGTCTGTTCTTTCTCTTTTCCTTCCTGACAGACCACCCCGATAGCACGCAAATGGCCACGTACCGTAATCTCCTTCGGCTTGTGCAGAAACCTGCATATTTCGAAGCCGCGCCACTGGCCCCAACTGCGGCTCCTATGCCCAAGGCGGCGAAAAGGCCCCGGGCAAAATCTCCCGTGAAGAAAGCAGTGGATGCTGCCAAGGCGGCTAAGCAGCGGGACACAAAGCGGAGGAAGACGGAGGCGGCCAAAGCCCCGACCGCCGTTCCTTCAACACTACGGGTCCCAACCTTCGAGGAATTTGAAGTTGCTCGGCCCGAGCCCAGCCCGACCGCTGGTCAGTACCTTCGATCGCGGGCGCCCCTTTTTTTTCTCTTTTTTTTTAAGTCTTCTCTCCTTTTCTATCGTTTTCTTTTTTTTGTTGGGCCCTGACGCTTGAATGCATTGCTTTGTGTCTCAGCCCTTGTGGAAGAGCCCGTGCCCGCGCCCGCTCCTGATGTGGAGAGGTCGGCTCCTATGTCCGCACCTGTCATGGGTGCGGCCGCGGTCGTAGCAGAGGTGGCCTCGGTGGCGATTCCCGCTCCCTCACTGCAGGCCAAGGGAAGGCTTCGAGCGAAGTCGCCTGTAAAGGAGGCGTTGGATACTGCCAAGGTGGCCGGGGAACAAGCGGCCAAGCGAAGGCGGGCCAAGGAAGCCCTGGGTACGACAGTAGCTCCATCGGCAGCCGCTATCCCGTCCTTTGGGGCGTTCGAGGCCGCCCGGACCGGGCCGATTCATGATGCTGGTGAGGCTCGGCGGTCGCCTACGTCGTCCGTGGTGGGTTTCCCGCCCGAGCTGGCCCTGCACCCCCGCGGGGAGACGATGCGCTTCTTCTCTGGGGGTGGCATGGAGGGAATGGCGCCCGTGTCAATTCCGGGTGAGGGCAAGGCTGCAACTCCTGGGAGGGCTTTCCCCATCGAGGAAGTTCGTGGGTCGCCCCGTGCTGTAGAGGTCGAAGGATGTATTTGCCCTTTGTCGGCCCATTTTACCTCTTTCATCCTTTGGGAGCCGATTGGGCTTGCCATGACCCGCGTGTTGTTTTTTGTAACAGGTGCAGCTGGAGCAACTACTGGGCTATTTGGCCCCCGAGTGCACCTCCCGACGACGTAGCTGTATGTGCGGAAGAGGCTGAAGTCCGGCACGGCGGCCTCACCCAGTCCACGAGAGGAGGCGCCGGTCGTCGAGCTCGAGATGGAGGCCCTGTTGCCGGTGCCGACCGAGCCAGCGGCAGTCGAGTCTCCGTCCGGGGAAGAGGTAGACTATGACTACTCTTCCGACGAAGCGGCTCCTGCTGAGGTAGCGTCTCGAGGCATCGGGCCGTCCGAGCTGGCCTTTAAGGCTTCTTCATTTGCTAGGTCGCTCGACTCGATGGAGGCTGCTGCCGTAGGCGTGGCTTCATTGGCGCAGGGCTACCTGTATGGTCGCCTACTGACGCCGTTTTTTGTTGTGTCTGCTCTTTGCAGGAATCAGCTAAGCCGGAGGCCACAGGAGGGGCTGCCCCAACTGCGCCGGTTGACCGCTCGGCGGGGGTTGCTGTTGGCATGGGCAAGCTGGCCCTTCTGTTCGAGGCCCTTCAGGCGGACGCATCGCTGGGACCTTTGGCAGGCGAGCCTCTAGAGGAGGGGGAGATTGCGCCCGAAAGTAGCGTACCAGCGGCTAAGGTAAGCATGCGGGCTCCGAGATCTCTTTTCGCCTCCTGCCCTCGCATGATTTGTTATGGATGGCGAACGGCTGATTTCCCTCCACATGGTCAGGCGATGCTGGAACCGGAGAAGACGACTGGTCGTGTCCGAAAGGCCGTGGCCAAGCGGCGACCAAGCGTTGCCCCGATAGCGGTGGAGGGGCCGGCTCTCGTCTCCGACTTAGGGGCGGCGAGTCTTGCTGCACTGGTGGAAGCGGGGCGTCTACCCCGAATGATGGTTCCACTCCCGCCTTTCCCGAAGCTTCCGGCCCAGATGGAGGACCCACTCTTGCAGCAGATATTTGCGGGGCTCCGTGCGCATCTGGAGGGATCTCATACGCGAGAGGGAAGTTCGTGGACGGCACCCTCGGGTCCAGCTCTGCTCGAGGCTCCTCCTTTGGCTAGGGTGGAGATAGATGCACCCTCGCCTGTCGAGCCAGCGGCCAAAGCAGATAAAGCCGGGGACGAGAAGACAAGGGGGCAACAGATGATAGAGACGCCGGATACTTCAGCGCTCGTCTCGGCCACTTCCTTAGCGGTGGTTGGCCAAGGACTCTCTGTCGAGCCATGCCAGCCAGGCGACTTGACTCTTGCCCTTCCATCTTCTTCCGTCACGGTGGATGCCGGCTTGTGGGCGGAGGTGGACAGCACAGTGGAATTTACTCCCCCAGCCCCGCCTTCGGTCGGCCACACCTCGTCGGAAGCACCGGTCCGCCATATGCTGATCACCCTACGGGCGATGCTCCTCGCCGATCCCTCTTTGTCGTATCGGGAGGTGCACACTATAGTGACGCAGCTGACCGGGGCGCTGCAAGTGCTCGGCTGCCCGCTGGGGGAATGGTCGCGGCGGGTCTTACTATTGCTGAAATATATCAAGCGCCGTGACTTTCTCGAGACCCAGGCTCCTGATGAACGTGCCGCGTTGGATGCCCAGGCGGACGAGTATCTGCAAGCCTTGGAAACACGGCGAGGCGACAGGGAGCGCCACCGAGAGGCTTGGGAGGGGAGCGAGGGCAAGGTTCTGTCTTTGAAGAGCCGAATCATGGAATTGGAGAGCTACCTCGCTGTAGCTAGGCTTGATCTTGCCGTGAACGAGGAAGTGGCCGAGAGAGAGAGAGAAGCCTTCGGTGCCACTCAAGCCGAGGTGGAGTCCATAGAGACGGAGCTCGCTCAGCTGGAGGAGCGGAGGGGGCGGCTCCGTGACCGGATGAACTTCCCTTGCGTAGGGATTCTGCCACTCGAAGACATCTTCAGGGGCCTTGACTAGGCGTGGCTCCCTTTATTTTCTTCCTTTTTTTTGTAACACAGGGGTATGCCCCGAAGTGCCTGTAATTCGACCCCCCCCTTTTTGAATACAGAAAAACATTTATGGCTTCGCGCGTTCTCGTGTGTGCGTTTGTCCCAGAGAGACCTTTCTTCCTTTTCTTTTCTTTTATGTACAATGATTTCTTCTTCCTACTCCCTCCCATGTTTCTGTGCCGAGACACATCGGCGGGGTGCAGGTCTCCGTGAAGATTTGATTCGGGAGAGCCGGGCAGGAACCCACGTCAGGACACAGGAGAGTGCTCGCCTTCCCAGGGGGAGGACGAGGGGACCACTCCACTGTGCCGAACGGGCACCTTCCTAGTCTCGCCGCAAGGTCGAAAGCTCGTGCTGGCTTCAAGGGGGGGGGCCTCGGTCGGAGACCGTTCACTGGCCGTCCAGAGGGCACGGAGAGGAGAGTTGGTTTAGTCAATGACCTGGACTGGAGGTCCAAGCCAAAGGGGTACTCACCGCCCGGGGAGGACGGAGAGAAGGGTTTGTTTAGTCAATGACCTGGACTGGAGGTCCAAGCCAAAGGGGTACTCACCGCCCGGGGAAGACGGAGAGAAGAGTTTGTTTAGTCAATGACCTGGACTGGAGGTCCAAGCCAAAGGGGTACTCACCGCCCGGGAAGGACGGAGAGAAGAGTTTGTTTAGTCAATGACCTGGACTGGAGGTCCAAGCCAAAGGGGTACTCACCGCCCGGGGAGGACGGAGAGAAGAGTTTGTTTAGTCAATGACCTGGACTGGAGGTCCAAGCCAAAGGGGTACTCACCGCCCGGGGAGGACGGAGAGAAGAGTTTGTAGTTTGTTTCCTTTCTTGTCAACTATTGGTACCTCCGCAGATGCGGGGCGGTGGCTGGAAGTGGGGGGCGTTCCCCCTTTTCTGGTTCTCCTTTTTTATTCTCTCTCTTTTTTTTTTTTAAGCTTCTTCTCCTTTTTTTTTCCTTCTATTCTTTTTTGCTTCTTCTTCTTCTTCTTCTTTTTTTTATTCTTCTTCTTTTTTTTTCTTTCTTCTTTTTTTTTCTCTTTCTCTTTCTCTTTTTTTTTTATTCTCTTCTTTTTTTTTCTTTTTTTTTTCCTCTTCTTCCTTTTTGTCTCTCCCCTTTTTTTTATCATTCCCCTTTTGGGGACCCGGCTGGTGATCAAACCATTTGGACATAAGTCACGCAAAACCGCCCCAAAATGGGGCGAAGAGTAATATTATTACCTGAATAGGGGCGCTGGAGCGTGGTACAGTCTCAAGTGCCTTCCATTAAGAGGCGGGAACTGAACTTCCCCGCGGTGATTGACAATTACATAGGCCCCACCCTCGTAGACTTTTTGGACCACGTAGGGTCCGAGCCAGCTCTCGTTCAGCTTACCCTTGGGGTTGGCAGTCATGAGATCTCTTCTCTTGACCATGACAAGGTCACCTTTCTTGAACTCGCGCTCCTTGACTAGCTTGTCAAAGGTGCGCGAAATTCGGGCCTGGTAGACCTGAATATTCTGTTGGGCTTGAAGTCGCTTTCCTTCCAGACTGGAGAGTTCTTCGAGTCTCCGCTCAGTGTTGGTCTGCCCTTCGGGGACGAGCCCATGCTGAATGGCGACCCTGAGGGATGGTATCTCCAGTTCGACGGGGACGATTGCTTCCAAGCCGTATACGAGAGAAAAGGGCGAGCAACCCGTTGGAGTCTTGTATACAGTTCGGTATGCCCATAGCGCCTCGTACATCCTCTCTTCCCAGTCCTTCTTGTTCGAGCTGGCAGTCTTGGCCAGGAGGGTGCAAAGTGTCTTATTGAAAGCTTCGGCCAGCCCATTGGCCTGTGGATTGTAGGGAGTCGATGTCCTCCAGTCAATTTTGTATTTTTCTGCTAGCCGGTAAACCTTCTGGTTACGGAAGTGGCTGCCATTGTCTGACACAATCCGGTCGGGCACGCCGAACCGGAATATGATATTGCGGAGGACAAACCTGACCACGACTTCTCCGGTGACCTCCCGTAAGGCAACGGCCTCGGCCCAGCGGGAGAAGTAGTCGGTAGCCGCCAGAATGTATTTGCAGCCTGCGGAAGATGCGGGTAAGGGGCCCACGACGTCTGTTCCCCATTGGGCAAACGGCCAGCTGGGCGCAGTTGGGTGCAGTTGCACTGGAGGCCTCCTGGGTATAGTGGCATGCTCCTGGCATTTCTGACACGACTTAGCGTACTCGCAACAGTCGTTGAACATTGCAGGCCAATAATAGCCAAGTTTCTTGATTTCAATTTTCATTTTCGGTCCCGCCTGGTGCGCGCCAGCTATGCCGGCATGGACCTCCTTCATAACCTTCCAAGCTTCTTCAGTGGACAAACATCGGAGGAGCAGCTTCCTTCTGGCGTCTGCCACAATTCGGAATAATATTCCGCTTCGGAACTCGTAAGAATCCTTGGTTCTGACTAGCTTGATCTTTTCTTCTCTTCGGTCAGGCAACCGCTGGTGTTTGAACCACTGCACCAAGGGGTCTCTCCAGTCGAGCAGGCTGACGGCTTCCACTGTAGTGACCTCTAGGTCTTCTTCTTCTGACTCCTCTTCTATCATGCTGGGTACCTGGCGTTGGTTTATTACTTGGATATGGAGAGATCCATCCGGGGGCACTGCCAGCGAGCTTGCCAATTTCGCCAATGCGTCGACTTGTGCGTTCTCCCCCCTGGCGACATGGCCTATCTCGAGGAGGTAGAACCGCTCCATGAGCCCTTTTGCTTTAGTGTGATACGGGAGCAGCTCAGGTTTTCGGACATCAAACTGCCCCTGGACTTGCTTGACGACCAACAGCGAGTCGCCGAACACCTGGAGCATTTTGATCTCCATTTGAAGGGCGACCTGGAGACCGATGATCAGAGCTTCATACTCTGCTTCATTATTGGTGCAGGGTTTGCTAATGCAGCAGGAGGTGTGCATCACTTCTCCATCTGGCGATTTGAGGACGATGCCAGCTCCGGCACGCACCTTGCCATGCCCAGACGGGGTCGCTTCTGTTCTCGAGGCCCCGTCGAAGTATAACTGCCAGATGGCTTGTCGCACTTGATCCACCTCTAGTGTTTCGTCTTCGGGTAGCTCTGTGGCCAACGGAGAATCTTCGGGCACCGGGTGTGCTGCGAAGAAGTCCGCGACGGCTTGCCCCTTAACGGCCTTCTGTGGCACGTAAGTGATGTCAAATTCCATGAGCAGCACGGCCCACTTGCCAAGGCGCCCCTTTGGGACTGGCTGGAGGAGAATGTGCTTGATGGGGTCGGCCCTGGATATCAGGCTGACTTCATGGGACAGCATATAGTGCCTCATCTTCTTGACCGCGAAGACCAAGGCAAGGCAAATTTTCTCAATCGGGGTGTACTTGGCCTCTGCGCTCACCAACCTTCGACTGAGATAGTAAAGAGCCTGCTCTTTTCCCTCATCATTGTTCTGGGCGAGCATTGCCCCCAGTGAGTATTCGGTGGCCGCTATGTAGAGAATAAGCGGTCTACCTTTGACAGGTGCCCCCAGGACAGGTGGAGTCTTCAAGTACTCCTTTAGCTGGTCGAACGCGTGCTGGCATTCGTGACCCCAGCTGAAGGGTGCGTTCTTCATCATCAGTCTGTGGAAGGGTTGGCAGCGCCCTGACAGGTTGGAGATGAACCTGCGGATGTAAGCTAAACGCCCCTGCAGGGATCTCAGCTCCCCCAGACTCTTCGGAGGAGGCAGCTCCTGGATGGCTTTTATCTTCAGGGGGTCGATCTCGATCCCTCTGTGCCGGACAATAAAGCCGAGGAATTTCCCGCTGGACACGCCAAAGGCACATTTCATGGGATTCATCCTCAGCCCGTACTGCCGGAGTCTTTGGAAGACGACCCTGAGGTCACTCAGGTGCTCGTCTCTTTTCTTCGTCGTGACGACCAGATCATCAATGTAGCACTCGACCTTGCCGTACAGCAGCTCGTCGAAGATCTTGGTCATCGCCCGCTGGTATGTGGCACCGGCATTCTTGAGGCCGAAGGGCATCCTCTTGTAATGAAATATCCCTTTGGGTGACCGGAAAGCCGTATGGACCCGGTCGTGGTCGGCTATCCAGATTTGGTTATAGCCGGACGACCCATCCATAAAGGACAGGGCCTCGTGGCCAGTGGTTGCATCAATCATCACCTCGGTGATGGGCACCGGGAAATCATCTTTCGGGCAGGCTCTATTCAGGTCGCGGAAGTCCACGCAAATCCTGATCTGTCCATTCTTCTTTTTTACCGGCACAATATTGGCCAGCCATGTGGTGTATTGATTTTCTGCCACGAAGCCGACGTTTATGAGCTTGTCGACCTCTTTGCAGATCTGGCTGGTTAGCTCCGGCCTCATGCGCCGGGGAGGTTGCTTCACCGGTTCCATTTTGGGATCAATGGACAGGATGTGTTGAGTCACCTCGGGGCTAAGCCCAGGCATTTCTTTATAGTTCCAGGCAAAGCAATCCCGGAATTCCTGCAGCAACTTTGTGTATTGTTCTCTTTCCTGTAGAGGCATAAGAGCACTCAGAAAAGTCGGCCTGGGATCGTCTTCTGTGCCGAGGTTGATTTCAACCAATTCGTCGACTGTGGCCTGGCCGCCATTTTCAATTTCCGGCGGGGCTGGCAACAAATCCACGAAGTCTTGGTCTTCATTGTCTTCGAGCTCGAGGACGTCATCTCCCTCCCCTTGTTCATCATGACTGGGCATAGAGGTTGCATTTGCCTCGCAGTCCCCCAGGGCCGTAGCCGCCGGGTACGTAAGGTCCGCGGGTTCAGGAGGGCATAGGTGCATCTCGGGCTCTTCTGTGTATTCATCATAGACCGCTCCTGCAGAGGCTGGGGTAGCCGCATCTTCGGGCGCCTGGCATTGGATGGACACAGTGTAGGCTCCTGCCCTGGGGCTGTCTGCCACGTGAGGGCGTGGCGGGGCTACCACGTAGTCCCCCATTCTAAGCTCATCCCTGTCGATGAGGCTTTGAGCAAGGTCTTTGAAGACATAGCAGTCTTCAATGGCGTGGCCCAGTATTTGGTGGTAAGGGCAAAATAATGGATTCCCGCTTCTTCGGGTGTCCTGCGGCCTCTTGGACCGTGGAAGGGAGACCTTGCCGTAATGGCAAGCCCAGTCGAAGATGCCCCGGGTCTTCTCTCTCGGAAAGGAATAAGGCTTCTGCAGCTTCTCTTGGAGTGTCAGCCCTGGCCTGGTTGGCCGCTCGATCAGCGGGCTTGCCATGTCTCTCATTTCCCGCCTTGTCAAGGCGGGGGTGTTGGGACTGGTGCCTCGGGGCCGAGGCATCCGGCCACCCCATGGGGGAAGAGATCCTTGGATCAGGTCGGCGACTAGCGAGGTCAACTCAGCCAGTCGTACTTTTAGCATCTCGATCTCCCGTTGCTGCCTGTGGTGCAAGGCGTACATGACGGGGTCGTATCGAGGGGAATTTGGAGCGTGGCCCATGCTACTGCTCCTGGCTTCGCCGGTCGGCCGAGGTGAAGGTACCTCGCCGGCGTGCCTTCTCGAGGTTGACACTTCGGAGAAGGAGGCGGCCTTCTCCATGCAGCGGCGGCTGGGAGGCTTCCACAGGAATACTTCTTCGTCTTGTGCCTCTTCGGCCGGGGCCCCGGGACATGCGTCCTGGTGGATTTCCCGCGAATCTGCAGTTTCTGCGGGATCGTCGCCGGGCCATGTTGAGACCGTTATGACATCAGTCTCGTAGTAATCTTCTAGTGAAAAGCCCAGACCGGGGTGCTTGGTGATTTTCAGCAACCGTCGATCCAGGTTTGGTGGGTTCCACATTCTCTCAAACATTTCCTTCCGGCTGGAGGGCTGGTAGGGAGGAATCTTCTGCTTTCTGACCATTCTGGCTGCCTGGTCAGTCATGTGGGGAAGTCCCGTAATGGGGACGTGCGGGTCATGCAACTCGTCAGGGAACCGGCAATCATCGTCTTCCCTGACTGGCTTCTCCCCGGCCACATAGAAAATAGTGGGCGGCCCCTCAGAGTTAGGCACCTTGAAGGTTCTCAGTTGTTCAGCTGCTTGGCATTCAATTTCCGCTATCGGCTTGACGATCCCTGGCGGGACCCTGACATCTTCTAGCAAGTTTTCGAGGCAGGGTGCCCCCAGTATGGGGTAGATGGGGAGAGGGGCTGCCCTAAATACCCCTTCCTCCTGTGCAATAAATGGTACATGTGGAGGAGCCACGTAGCCCGGGGGTGGCGGGGGAAACCAGCCTCCTGATTCCATTTTCTTCTTTCCCTTGTCTTGGATGACTTGAGGAGCTTGCTTTGCCTTCTCCAAGTACAGATTAGCATCTGACAAGTGACACTCGAACACCTCGAACGGGTGGAGGTCGGCGAAGATCCTGACTTCCTTCCCCTCACAGGGGTACTTGATACATTGATGCAGGGTGGAGGGCACCACTCTGTTCTGGTGCAGCCAAGGCCGGCCAAGCAACGCCTTGTAGGAAGTGCTGGAGTTGATGACGTGGAACTGGACTTTGGAGGTGAAGTCGTCAAGGGTCAAGTCGAACTCCGCGACCCCCATGGGCACCTCACATTTCTGGTTAAAGCCAGCAATCTTGACATTTTTAACTTCGACCAGGTGTACGTCAAAGTAGTGCTTCTGGTACACCCGGTACGGGAGTATATTCACCGCTGCCCCTGGGTCGATCAAGACCCTGTTGATAGGCTGGCCGTTCAGCTGCCCTTTCATGTAGAGGGGCCTGTTATGGCTGCAAGTCGGTAGGAGCATGTCATCTTCTGTGAAAGCCACTGCTACTTCTGGTGACATTTCTGCCAAACAGGCTTCGAGGTGTGCTGGCGCCTGGAGTGCGGCGATGATGGCTTGCCGTGTTTCTTCATTCAAGGACAGCATCTCCCACACAGTGAACCGGGTGGGAATCTTTTTGAGGTGTCTGACTATTCGCTCGGCAGCCCGCACCTTGAGCAACTTCATTTCTTCGGACTTGCCGCGCCGGCTCCCCTCCTGAGGCTGGGATGTCAGATCAGGGGACGCCTGGTTTGTGGGATCTGTTGTAGCCCGTTGAGCAGGCGGGGTCAGTTGGGTCTCCTCTGCTGCTCGCATGAATTCGGCGAGGTTTGGGGTGCCGTTGAATTCTTCCTCTGGCTGGACAGGAGTCGCAGCTGGTAGAGCTTGGGGATTGCTCGCTTTAATGGTCGCAATGGGCTCCTGGGGGTGCGCCCGCCTTCCTGCTCGAGCCGACAGGAACTCGGCGAATGACGGGGCGCCTTGACTCTTGGTGCCTCCGGGATAGAGGCCTGATGGGGGAGGGACCTCGGCGCCTCGGACCTCGGGCTCAGGAACCTGGTATGGTTGTTCCCCCCTGAGCATGATGTTGAGGCTGCCCTGAGGAGGGTGCCCCCACTTCCTCCCTGACCTGGTGGCGTGCTGGGAGGTGGATGCTTCAGCTTGACTCACCTCTGTCAGTTCATAGGGTGGCTCTTCTTCTTTTTCTTCCAGGGAGAGAGCGGTGTCGAACAACGCCGAGAGGGTGTCGCAGGCGAAGACGACCTCCTTCTTCTTCCTGCCCCTGGGTCTTCTCTTCTTCTTCTTCTTGCCTGCTGCAGCGGATGGCTGCTCCCGAATAGGTTCACCCCATAGGGGAGGCTCTTCATCTGCGTCAGCTTCTGTCCCTGGAGCCAGCTCGAGTGACTCGAACTCCTCACAGGGGACATATTGTTTTAGCTCGACGGGCTGGATTTTGGGCTGCTCATAATCTTCAAGCCCGTCAATAATAGCCTGGAGTCTTTCAATCGCGGGGCTAGTCTTCTTGTACATCCGCAACGGGGCAGAGCTCTTCTTGTTGTGAGTGGGCCGCCTCATGACCAGCCGAGGGGCCGTGTCGTGGCAAATCGGGTTTGCCCGGGGCGGCTCAGGCAGGGGCGTTGCTACCCTCGGGTGAATTTCTGGGGTAGGTCGAGAGGCGCACGCCTTTCTAGTTCTTCTGGGTATAGTCTGCCACCCTTCTTGATCTCGAACTGGGGCCATGATGAAGGTCTCATAAGTGGCTCGGGCACAGGCTTCCGCCCATTCTTCTGGCAACTCCTGATATAGTGAGATCATATTGGCGGAGGAGGCTATGCTGGGCAGCTCGTGGGGCTGCGGGGGGTTTACTTTATGTTCCCCCATATCCAGCTCTCCGTCCTTGATTAAGGACTCAATAATGTCCTTGAAGACGTAGCAGTCTTCAATGGTATGCCCGAGCACCCGGTGGTACACGCAGAAGCACGGGTCATCCTTCTTCTTCAAGTCGCCAGGCCTTTTCGGCTCTGGCAGTGTAATTTTATTGTAGCTAGTTGCCCATTCAAACAGGAGCTTGGACTTGTCCCGGGAGAAGGAATATAGCTTGTTCCTCATCTTCTCCCTTAACGAGGGGCCTTCCCGCCGCTCCGTGATTCTAGGCGGCGGAGGGTTGGCCACTCCCTTGGCTTTCTCCTTCTGCTTTTCAAAAGCTTGGAAGTCTAGTGCATGCACTTCCGGGGGAGCCGGCTTCTTCTCCGCCTGTCTGGCCCTCTGACTCGACATGGCTGGAGTGGAGGAGTATCGGGCCAGAAACGCCTCGATCTCTGCCACCACATTGTTCAGGCGGTCGAATGTTTTGACCTCGGTGCCGATCATTCTTTCTAGGATTTCTTTCTTCAAATTTTGTTTGCAAATCTGCACTGCGTCCTCCTGATGCGGGGGACGCTTGCACCTCATGCTGAGGTTTCTCCATCTTTTGATGTAGTCGAGGGCCGACTCATCATTCTTTTGTTTTGTGGCATAGAGTTCAGCCATAGTGATTTCCCTTTCAGCGACATAAAATCTCTCCTTGAACTTCTTCTGCATGTCAGGCCAGTCAGCAACGGACCCGGGTGGCAAGCTGGAGTACCACTCAAAAGCGAGTCCGGTAAGTGTTGAACCGAAGAACTTCAGAAGATAGGCTTCATCAGCAGCTAGATCTCCCATGATGTTCACATAGTAGGCAATGTGCTCTCTGGGAGACCCTTGCCCGTTGAACTTTTCAAATTTCGGCGGTTTGGTGACGCCAGTCGGCAACTTCCTGGCAGCATAGTGAGCCGGGTAGGGTACCCGATAGACGTCGAAATGCGTCTGATCCCCATCGCCCCTCTCGGCCAGCTTCATCTCTATCATCTGCTCGAGCATCAACCGGTTGACCGCCGCCGGGTCGACTGGGCTCGGGTAGAAATGAGCGGGTTGCACGCTCGGAGTGGCTACCACGGTCGCTCGGGGGGCCGTGGGGGACCCTTGCGAAGGCGGAGCCTGTGGCGGGGCCACTGTTGTGCAATGTGTTTGCTGTAGGGGTGTGCTCCCGAGAGGACCGAGGGTTACCGGAAGAGTTGCCTCTGAGGACTGCCCCCTGTCCCTGGGTGCTTCGGGTATAACCTCGGTCTGCCAGGACATCGGGGGCGGTGTGTTCCGCTCACTTAGCTGCTTCTTGAGTAACTCGATTTCCTGCTGGAATCGTTGTATCATGAGCAGCATTGTAGGGTCAGCTGTGGGGAGACTGGGCATGCCCCCTGTCTCCTCGGCCGGGGCATCCTCGGATGATGTCGAGGGTCCGCCACTCATGTCGCTGGTGGTGACCACATTGGCCGTGAGGGTCGCAAGGGGTTCTTCAGGTGTGGTCCCTTCGGCGCCTGTGGGTGTCGCGCCGCCTGCCGCTCTCCTTCTTCTGGTAAGGGGTCCCGGCCTGGCGGCTATCCTGGCCAATTCTTCCGGGTCGGTGGGTAAGGCCCCATACCGACCATGAATTCCTGCCATATTGCAGGTGAATGTCTGCCATTTCTTATTCTTATTTCTTCTCGACGCCCTCCGGGACGGTCCTCCTGGGAATGTCAGCCTGTCGAAGACCGACCGTCGGGGCGGCGCTTCCTCCCGTACAGGGGACTGACGCGGCTCCTCCGGGCTGGTCCTCGACTCCATGCTAGGTGCGGACTCCCCCCTTTCTTCCTGGAAGGCGGAGGCCATTGCCCCCAGTAGTCTCTGGCGGCCAGCGGGGGTGTTACCTGGGCCTCGGAGGTAATTCCTCATGGCCTGCTCGATCCCTTCCCACTCCTGGTCTGGGAGAGCAAGCTGTGGTTGCATATCGATGACAGCGGCAGGAGGGGAGTAGGCCGTGAGAGCCGGGCGGACGGCATTGTGCCGGCGCCCTTGGCGACGGCGATGAACATCCTCGGACGGCACCGGGATGACAGGTGCCGGTTGGAGAGTGGGGGTCACTACCTCAACCCTGTCATCGCGTCGGGCCCTCCTGGGGCGGGAGGTGCTGGGCCCTGCCTGGGCGGGTGCAGTGGGCTGGGTCTCCTTAGGCGCCCAGACTTGCTTCAGTTTAGCCGGCCTGTGACCCGGCGTCTTCTTTGGTGCTACGACCGGGGCTGTGGGCCTCGTCTTCTCCTTCAACTTCGCCAGTCCTTCAAAGGAGTTGCGGACTGGAACGGTTGGGACGATGCGGTCCGGTGTCACCTGGGACCTCTGCCCGTCTAGGCAGACTCGGAGGGCCCCAACCGTCATGGACTTCCCGGAGTTGGAGACGCGACGCCCTGATCCGGTGCTGGTATTGCTTCTCCGGAGCCTTCTCCGGTGGGATGTCGACCCTTGGTGGAACGGGCCAGTAGTTTGGTGCACGTGGTGCACGTTGCAGCTGAGCGTCGTTGTGGGGACGCTATTGCTGTCCTTGGCCACAGCTTGGCTGACAGCAGCTTCAATAGCCCCTGGAGCGGGGGCGTTGACCTGAGGCTCCTCGGGCATTTCCACGTCGAGGATCTGGGCGAAGGCTACCCCCAGGAAGTTGGGGAAGCCCACGGTGGGAGGGAAGCTCCCAAAAGTGAGGGGTACCGCCAGGTAGCCACCTCGCACATGATTCTCCACAACCTCGGGGCTGCAGATAACACCCATTGTCGACTCCATGATGCTTCTCTCTTTACTTCTGCATTTAAGAAGATAACGCAGTTAGTATTACAAGAAGGGGGCCGTGGGGCCCCTAATTTCGGCAAGGAGATGAAGGGTGGATTGGTCCCACCGGGCGTGCCAGAGTTGTGGACGCGCTTTCCGTTGGACTATTATTCTGGTTCGTCTGTTGGTTTTATTAAGTGCGTGGGCGTGCCAGTCACCTATTCGGGCTCCGAAGAGCCCTTGGTGCGCTCGATCCGACTTCGTCAGACGATTGTGTGGTTCGTGTCGGGACCGAATCCCGTCGCGCCGTAAAGGTCACGACGTCATTTACATCCCCCATACGAGGGAATACCCTTGATTAATTGCCGAAACTAGGGGCCCCGCGGCCGAAAAGAATAATACTAATTATGCGAGAGAGATAGGGATAGATCACACTGAAGGTTATATTAAGGCCATAAATTATCGGCCCTGTCGGTCGCTCGTGGACCTTTTCGCATTCGGACACAGGTCCGTGACAGGGACGCGATGAGAAAACCGTGGTAGATCCCTTCAAATATCTGCCGAGCATGCGGCAATTTTAATGAGGGTTCGGAAGGTATCCGGAACGGGAAACAAATCCGATCCGATTAAGATATCGGCCCGAGGTTAGATCAAAGCCTGGCCATGTCGGGGTAATTCCCAAGGCTCGGGCTTGACCTGACAGGGCGGCGTTGTTGTTTCTTTTGTCCTGGGTCACGGGGAGAGGTAGGGGCTGCGGTGTGAGCCTTGATGTCTTTTATCTGGGGTTTTCTTAGTTATATCTTCTGGGATTTCTGATTTGATGCTTATTGTCCATCCATGCCTTTGTCCGGGGTGATTTCTCTTCTTTCATTCATGATTATTCTTATCATTATCATTTGTTTGTTATTTATTATTATTTTTATTATTATTACCCCTCCCACCTCTTTTATTGTGATTGATATTACGCATTCGGAGGTCTTTAGTTAGCGCCCCTTTTTTATTAATTTATTTGCCATTATTAATGCCCTTATCGTGATATATATATGCATGCCTGTAGTGTGCCGGCGAAGGAGAGGGAGCGTGCCGCTGAAGGGTTGAAAGGGGGAGTGTACCGCTGAAGGGTTGAAAGGGGGAGTGTACCGCTGAAGGGTTGAAAGGGGTGTACCGCTGAAGGCCAAGGGAGCGTGCCGCTGAAGGCCAATGAGGGCGTGCCGCTGAGGGCCAAAGGGGCGTACCGCTGAAGGTCAATGGGGAGTGTACCGCTGAAGGGCTGAAAGGGGTGTACCGCTGAAGGCCAAGGGAGCGTGCCGCTGAAGGCCAATGAGGGCGTGCCGCTGAGGGCCAAAGGGGCGTACCGCTGAAGGTCAATGAGGCGTGAGGGTGGAGGTTGATCAGTTTTCGATTATTTGTTTTAAGGCTTTTCTTTCCTTCTTATCTTAAATTTCGTGTAGTTTTATACAAAATTCCTCCCGTGTTTTGTTCTCTTTGTTCGGTTCGATCTCTTTTCTTGTGGGTCGGAGGCTCGGGCTGCCGGATGGTTAATTAACTCGGTTTAGTTCTTGTCGTGATGCCGGTAGTGGTTTGATGGGTTGGAAAGTTTCGTCGGTTATCTTGCTTGTTTGTTGCCTCCTTTTGCCTCTTTTAATTGTTTATTAGTTCCTCACAAAAATTCGGCAGCATCTCCCCTTGACCCAGGGCGTAAGGGAGATACAGGGAACGCGCCCACATGATGTGGCGGAACCCGACAACTGGAGGTGGGCCCCTGGGGGGGGCAACACCGTTATAGAGCCTCGGAAAACGCGAAGGAGAACGACAGACCGAAGACATCTAAAGGGCCTGGACTGGGACTGGACAAGGAGTAAGCTGCTGAGGGACTGAAGGGCGTGCCGCTGAGGGCTGAACAGGGTGTGCCGCTGAGGGCTGGACAGGGCGTGCCGCTGAAGGCTGAACAGGGGGTGTGTGCCGCTGAGGGCTGGACAGGATGTGCCGTTGAAGGCTGAACGGGGTGTGCCGTTGAAGGCTAAGGCCAATGGGCGTGCCGCTGAGGGCTGCACAGGGGGGTGTGCCGTTGAAGGCTAAGGCCAATGGGCGTGCCGCTGAGGGCTGATCTGGGCGTGCCGCTGAGGGCTGAACAGGTGTGCCGGCCAAAGGCCGGAAAGGTGCACCGCTGAGAGGCTTAAAAGGGTTGCAAGCAACTGGGGGGGGTACTTGGTGGCTGTTCAGGAAAAGAGGAATAAAGACGGGGAATTTCAAGGCCGGGAGTGGCCTATTAGTAACTGAGTGGTTGGGAGAAAAGAAGGGTACCTCCCCTTCTCCTCAAGCTCGGGAACACGGTAGATGGCCATAGAAGGGAATGAGTGAGGAGCTCACGGAGCCAAGGCCAACAGAAGGGGGAACCCTACATCGACGTGGAGGACCCTAAAGACGCCGGAGGAATAAGGAGACAGAGGGGGGGGGAACGGATTGTCCATCAAAAAGCCCGCCAAGCCTAGCATAAAACATCGAAGATCGAAAAGAAACCCGGAGAGGGTGGTTTTTCATTCATGAGAATCAAGAGGGCGAAGCCCTTCATACATATGGCAAAAGCAAACTCCCCAAATGGGGGCCATGGACAAGAGGGAGAAAGACAAAGAATTCCCCAGGAGGAATGGGATACAAGAGGGAAGAAAACATCTGGGCCTAAGGCCTTGGCCACTATCCCCAACCCTTTCCCCCAATACAGCAAGCTCTCTCTCTCTTACTCTTGTTTCTTCCCGGCGGCCGTCGGACGGAGCTCAGGCCGGGAGGGCCTCTTCTTCTCTTCTTTCTCCTCCTCTTTCTCCCGTGTGTGTTGTGTATCTCCCCTCCTCTCCGTGTATGGGCCTCCTTTTTCTCTTCCTGGAAGACGGGCGTCTTTTATACCCTTAGCAGCGGGGAGCCCTCGAGCATGGCTGTCGAGGGCGGGAAGCAGCCCGTGATGATGGGGTTTGACTCCCCTCCGTCCTGGCTGTCAGTGGGGTAGCCTGCGTGGCCCAACGATCGGCTGCCACCTCAGACGGCTCCACTGCGCGCCAAGGATGCGTAGGGCATGGGCCTCACGTCGCCCGTTGAAAGAACTTCACCGTTGTGCCGCTGAAGAGCCAAAAAGGCCTGCCGCTGAAGCCTTTGTAGGCTGTACCGCTGAAGACCCCTTTGGGCGTGCCGTTGAAGGGCCCAAAGGCCGTACCACTGAAGCCTCAAAGGGCTGCGCCGCTGAAGGCCCCAAAGGGGGCGTGCCGGTGAAGGGCTCCCTAGGGCGTGCCGTTGAACACCCAGAGGGGGCGTGCCGGGGAAGCCACCCGGGGGCGTACTGTTGAAGGTCCCCCTTGGGGGTGTGCCGGTGAACCCCCATAGGGGTGTGCCGGCGAAGGCTGCGGCAGGGTGTGCCACTGAAGGCTTTCCAGGGCGTGCCGCTGGAGGCCCTTTGGGGCGTGCCGCTGAACAGCCCAATGGGGCGTGCCGCTGGAGGCTTCCCAGGGCGTGCCGCTGAACAGCCCAATGGGGCGTGCCGCTGGAGGCTTTCCAGGTCGTGCCGCTGAACAGCCCAATGGGGCGTGCCGCTGGAGGCTTTCCAGGGCGTGCCGCTGAACAGCCCAATGGGGCGTGCCGCTGGGGCTCCACCAGGGCGTGCCGTTGAAGGCTGGATGGGCAGTTTTGGGCCCGTTGTGGGCACGAGTTGTGGCCCATTTGATTTTCTTCGAGGCCCATGGGTTATGAGCTTCCCGGGAGTTGGTTTCTCTTCGCTGTCGTGACTCCGGGGACGGCTTCACGGCAGTGTGCATATTTGTGGAGTCCGGATGACCAGTCTCTTCGGGGCTTCCTCGCTCGGTCTCATTGTTGATGCCGGGCCGAGCAGGATATCTGGGTGTGCGATTTTTGGTGTCCACAGGGCATCAAAAGCAGCAATACACCCCACCTTGAGAGCACAAGAAGCAAACATTCCCCCCAGTGTGTCTGGGAAGAAGAAAAGAATTCACCCCGACCTGGGGACACTGGAAGAAAGAAGCATGTCCCGCCACGGGGGCACATGAAGAGAACCCCTCCCGCCTCGGGAGTATAAGAAAGAGAAGAATACACCCTGGTCTGGGGGCTTTTGAAGAAACAACACACCCCCTCCGTGGGAGACAAAGCTACACCCCCACCCGGGGACACATGCAGAGCATCCACCCCGCTCAGGGGGCACAAAGAGGTACACTCCGCCCTTGGCGCATAAGAAGCAGAAGCATTTACCCCGATCCGGGGGCGTAAAGAAGCAAAGAGACATACATCCCGACCTGGTAGCACATGAAGAAAGAATATACCCCGACCTAGGGGCGTCAGAAGAAGAAACATACACCCCGACCCGGGGACACATGTAGAGCATCCACCCCGCTCAGGGGGCACAAAGAGGTACACTCCGCCTTTGGCGCATAAGAAGCAGAAGCATTTACCCCGATCTGGGGGCGTAAAGAAGCAAAGAGACATACATCCCGACCTGGAAGCACATAAAGAAAGAATATACCCCGACCTAGGGGCGTCAGAAGAAGAAACATACACCCCGATCTAGGGACATAAGAAGCAAGAGAATACGCCCTGCGAAAAGGGTATAAGAAACATGAAGAATGTACCCCGGCCCGGGGGCACAAAAATACACTCCGCCCTTGGCGCATAAGAAGCAGAAGCATCTACCCCGGCCCGGGGCACAGAAGCGAAGGGACATACATCTCGATCTGGGAGCATAAGAAGAAAGATATACTCCGCCCAAGCGGCATTTGAAGAAACAACATACCCTGCTTTGGGGGCACAGAAGCCGTAAAGAGATACACCCCCGTCTCAGGAGGGCGTAAGAAGCAAAAGATACACCCCAGCTTAGGGGCATATGAAGAAGAAACATACCCCGCCTGGGGGCATAGAAGCCGCGAAGAGTATACCCCGGCTTAGGGGCATTTGAAGAGAGCTACACCCCGTACCAGGGGCATATGAAGAAGAAGCATACCTCGTCTCGAGGGCCTAGAAGCTATAAAGAACACGCCCCGGCTCAGGGGCATATGAAGAGAAGTCCACCTTGGCTTAGGGGCATATGAAGAAGAAACATACCCCACCTGGGGGCATAGAAGCCGTGAAGAGTATACCCCACCATGGGGGCATTTGAAGAGAGCTACACCCCGCCTCGGGGGCATTAAAAAAAAATGCACCCTGATCTGGGGACATAGAAGCCAAAAAATACACCCCGCCTGGGGGCACAGAAGCAAAGAGGCAAAACACACCCCTCAGGGGGGATGCACACCAAATGAAGCTACACCCCAACCTTGGGGCACATTAAGAGAAATACACTCCAGCACGGAAGCGTTAATGAGAAAAGAAGAGCAGAAAAGAAAAAAAAGGGCACACGAGGCAGACGTGATCTTCGAGCCAGCCTTATCCCATAAAAGAAGAGAAGAAAAGAAAAAAAAGAGTCACGAGGCAGACGTGGTCTTCGAGCCCGCCTCATCATACAAAAGAAGAGAAGAAGAGAAGGAAAAGACACATGAGGCAGACGTGGTCTTCGAGCCCGCCTCATCACACAAAAGAAGAGAAGAAGAGGAAGAAAAGACACATGAGGCAGCCGTGGTCCCTGGACCCGCCTCTTCACATAAAAGAAGAAGAGCAGAACCAAAAGAAGACACATGAGGAAGACGTGGTCTTTGAGCCCGCCTCATCACGCAAAAGAAGAGAAGGAAAGAAAGAATGCACATGAGGCGAACATGGTCCTTGCACCTGCCTCTCTACAAGAGAAGAATAGAAGAGAAAAAAAGAGACATGAGGCGAACATGGTCCCTGCAACCGCCTCTCTACATAAAAGAAGAAGAGAAGAAGAGAAGAGAAAAAAAAGAGACATGAGGCGAACATGGTCCCTGCACCCGCCTCTCTACACAAAAGAAGAAGAGAAGAAATGATCACGAGGCAAACATGGTCCTTGCACCTGCCTCTCCATAAAAAAGGAAGAGAAGAAGAGAAAGAGCAATCATGAGGCAAACATGGTCTCTGCACCTGCCTCTCTACAAAAGAAGAATAGAAGAGAAAAAAAGAGACATGAGGCGAACATGGTCCCTGCACCTGCCTCTCCATAAAAGAAGAATAGAAGAGGAGTCACGAGGTAGACGCGGTCTTCGCACCTGTCTCTCTACACAAAAGAAGAAGAGAAGAAAAGAAAGAAATGATCACGAGCCAAACATGGTCTTTGCACCTGCCTCTCCATAAAAGAAGAAGAGAAGAAGAGAAAGAGCAATCATGGGGCAAACATGGTCTCTGCACCTGCCTCTCTACAAAAGAAGAATAGAAGAAAAAAAGAGACATGGGGCGAACATGGTCCCTGCACCTGCCTCTCCATAAAAGAAGAAGAGAAGAAGAGAAGAAGAGCAAGAAGAGTCACGAGGCAGACGCGGTCTTTGCACCCGCCTCTTCACATAAAAGAAGAAGAGAAGAAGAGAAAGGGCAGTCAGGAGGCGAACACGGTCTTTGCACCTGCCTCTCCATAAAAGAGGAAGAAAAAAAAAGAGAACAGTCACGAGGCGAACATGGTCCTTGCACCTGCCTCTCCATAAAAGAAGAAGAGAAGAAGAGAAAGAACAGTCACGAGGCGAACATGGTCTCTGCACCCGCCTCCCCATAAAAGAAGAAGAGAAGAAGAGAAAGAACAGTCACGGGGCGAACATGGTCCTTGAACCCGCCTCTTCACACAAAAGAAGAAGAGAAGAAAAGAAGGAAATGATCACGAGGCAAATATGGTCTTTGCATCCGCCTCTCCTCACAAAAGAGGAGGAAAAGAAGAGAAAGAAGAATCACGAGATGAACTTTTACTTCCGACCTCCAGCCACCCAACAAACAGAAACCGACTAAACCTTCCGCCGACGGGGCATTAAACCGACTAGATCTTCCGCCGACGGGGCGTTAAACCGACTAAACCTTCCGCCGATGGGGCGTTAAACAGACTAAACCTTCCGCCGACGGGGCGTTAAACCGACTAGACCTTCCGCCGACGGGGCGTTAAAATGACTAGACCTTCTGCCGACGGGGCGCTAAACCGACCAACTTTCAGTCACCGGGGCTTCAAGTCGACAACTACCCCTTCATCGGCCCTCGGGTCGACAGCTACCTCATCATCGGCCTTCGGGTCGACAGCTATATAATCATCGGCTCCTAGCCGACAGCTACCTCATCATCGGCTCCTAGCCGACAGCTACCTCATCATCGGCTCCTAGCCGACAGCTATCTCATCATCGGCTCCTAGCCGACAGCTACCTCACCATCGGCTCCTAGCCGACAGCTATATAATCATCGGCTCCTAGCCGACAGCTACCTCATCATCGGCTCCTAGCCGACAGCTATCTCATCATTGGCACCCCAGCTGACAGCTTCCCAATTAAAAAAATAGACCTCTCGCTTTGGTTCGGATCCTTCCCCGGCCAGAGAACAAAAGAATAAACCTTCCATTTTGGTCCAGACCCTTCCCTGGCCAGAGAACAAAAGAGACCATTCTCTTCGACTCTCACGTCCCGCTACCCAACGCCCCTCTGCAGGGCCATTTCGACCGGGGCCCACTGCCAGGATTAATCCATCCGTCCCACCGCGCTCTCCGATATCTTTTCGACTTTACAGCCTACTCCTAACATCTCTCGGCTTGTCAGCCTGCTCCCAATATCCCTTGGCTTTTTAGCCTACTTCCCAATACCTTCGACTCTTGCAGCCCGCCTCCCAATATCTTCGGCTCTTGAAGCCTGCTTCCCAGAATTCGGCCTTCACGGCCTGCTTCCCAGAATTCGGCCTTCACGGCCCGCTTCCCTAATGTCCTTTCAGCCGTTCGTGGTCTGCTTCCCTAATACCTTTACTACCACTACACTTATACGTAACAACAATATTTTCGTATGCCACAAAAAAAAATAACAACAAACAAAAACAAACACAGAAAAACAAACAAACAAAAAAAAACAACAAAACAACAAAACAAAACAACAAACAAAAAAGGAGAATGCATGATTGCCCTGCTTGCATGGTTGCTTGATATAGAATAATACACCTCCTTGAAATTTTCTAGGACCGTGTTTCCTTGCTAAATAATATCACCCCGATTCCGGATGCACGGGCGTCATGGCACGCGTTCGAAGGGAACCCAGTTATGGCAGGTGCACACGTCACGGGGAAGAGTCATGGCTGAATCGCTAAGCCCAACTCACAAAATAAACCTGAGGTAACGCTCCCACACTTAGCACTTAATGTGTTCAATAGCCTTCGACTATAGGGATTGCCCGAATTTCTTCTTAGCACTCTACGGAGGCTTGAATTCCTACACTCGCGTGAAAGGTAATCATGAGGAAAAAGCTGCCTACCCCCACTGTAAAATAAAAAAAAAATAAAAAAGAGAGAAAAAATGATGCAAAAAAAAAGAGAGAGAGAAACGTGAATCCGAGTAGCCGGGAATCCCCATTGAGACACATGAGGAGACTCGCGCGAAATGGTGAAGCGGATTACAATAAGGATGAAACCTATTAGCCGGGAATCCCCATTGAGACATATGAGGAAACTCGCGTCAAACGGTGGAATCCGCAATAGAATCATAATAAGGACAAATCTTAGTAGCCGAGAATCTCCATTGAGACACGTGAGGAGACTCGCGCCGAACGATGAAATCCGCTACCAAAATAAACAGATGGGGGCTGTGTGAAGCTACCGAAAGTCGAAAGCCTGGAACTAATGTGTAGGCGCTAGAGTGATCCTCGAGTGTCACCAAGAAAACCTGCATATCCCTATGGTTAGGGCCCTTTGTTCACACATTTGCACTTCCACGCCACAGAGAATTACCTCGGGTGAAATGCGTGAATTTAGGCTATGCATGCAAGACATGCGATATCCTCTTGATGGGTGCACCACCCCTCAATTGTGCCTCGCGGCCCGCACCGCATCTACGAATTATGGGCTATGTCCCTATCCTATCCCCTATAGGGGGAGCTGCCTTACTTATATTTATGTTATACCTGCTAATGAATGCTTGCATGCTTGAATAAAAGGAAATATAATAATAAATAATAAATAATAAAAATGTGTGTCTACAATAATCTCAATTTCGGCCATCGAAGCCTACGTTCCCAGCTACGGCTCGTAGAGCCCAACCTTAGCCCCCATGGCCTACCTCTTGCCCTCGCGGCTCGTTAATCCCCAACTTCGGCTCTTCAAGCCCGCTCCCAGCCTTGGCTGTTTTGATCTCCCTTATCGGCTCCCATGCCAACAGCTTTTCAATCATCGGCCCCTGAGCCGACAGCTTTTTAATCATCGGCCTTCGGGTCGACAGCTTTTCAATTATTGGCTCCCATGCCAACAGCTTTCAATCATCGGCCCCTGAGCCGACAGCTTTCTAATCATCGGCCTTTGGGTCGACAGCTTTTCGACCATCGGTCCCTGAGCCGACAGCTTTTCAATCATCGGCCCCTGAGCCGACAGCTTTTTAATCATCTGCCTTCGGGTCGACAGCTTTTCAATTATTGGCTCCCATGCCGACAGCTTTTCAATCATCGGCCCCTGAGCCGACAGCTTTTAATCATCGGCCTTCGGGTCGACAGCTTTTCAATTATTGGCTCCCATGCCAACAGCTTTCAATCATCGGCCCTTGAGCCGACAGCTTTCTAATCATCGGCCTTCGGGTCGACAACTTTTCAATCATCGACCCCTGAGCCGACAGCTTTCAATTATCGGCCCCTGAGCCGACAGCTTTTAATCATCGACCTTCGGGTCGATAGCTTTTCAATTATTGGCTCCCATGCCAACAGCTTTCGATTATCGGCCCCTAAGCCGATAGCTTTTAATCATCGGCCTTCGGGTCGACAACTTTTCAATTATTGGCCCCCATGTCAATAGCTTTCAATTATCGGCCGCTATGCCGACAGCTCTTATATCATTGGCATCCACGCCAGCAGCCACCTGGAGTTCTTCAAAAAAAAAGAAGAGAAGAAAGAAAAAAAAGGGGAAGAAGAGAAAAAGAGGGAAAGAGAGAAGAAAAAAAACAAACAACAAAAAAGAGAGAAGAAAAAAAAGAGATAACAAAAAAGAGAAGAAGAAAAAAAGAAAAAGAGAAGAAGAGAAACGAGAGAAGAAAAGAAAGAAAAGAGATAAAAAAACCAACAAACCATGTCAGCTCCCGGCACCCTGTCGGCACTGACGAAGAGACAAAGAGACCAGCAAACCAGGTCAGCTCCCGGCGCCCTGTCGGCACTGACGAAGAGACAAAGAGATCAACAAACCAGGTCGGCTCCCGACACACTGTCGAAACTGACGAAGAGACCAAGAGACAACAAACCAGGTCAGTTCCCGACACCCTGTTGGCACTGACGAAGAGACAAAGAGATCAACAAACCAGGTCAGCTCCCGACACCCTGTCGGCACTGACGAAGAGACCAAGAGACCAACAAACCAGGTCAGCTCCCGACACCATGTCGGCACTGACGAAGAGACCAAGAGACCAACAAACCAGGTCAGCTCCCGACACCCTGTCGGCACTAACGAAGAGACAAAGAGACCAACAAACCAGGTCAGCTCCCGACACCCTGTCGGCACTGACGAAGAGACAAAGGGACCAACAAACTAGGTCTGCTCCCGACACCCCGTCGGCATTGACGAAGAGACAAAGAATCCAACAAACCATGTCAACGCCCGACACCACGTCGGCACTGACGAAGAAAAGAAGAGACAAACAAGTCACGTCGACTCCCGACACCCCGGCGGCACCGACGAAGAGAAAAAGAGACCACTGCACCCACGGGCACCGCCCGGCTCATCCTTCGCCTGCGCTACCTGTGGGTGGGGGGCATTTTTGGACGCCAAAAATTGCACACCCAGACATCCTGCTCGGCCCAGCATTAATAACGGCACCCGGTGAAGGAGCCCCGGGGAGACTAGTCACCCAGACTCCCCAAAATATGCACACTGCCGTGAAGCCATCTCCGAAATCACGACAGTGAAGAGAAGTCAACCACCAAGAGTCCCACGATCCATGGGCCTCGAAGAAAATCAAACCGGCACACTCGTGCACAAGACGGGCTCAAGTCAGCCCCAGCGGCACACCCCAGGGGGACCTCCAGCGGCACACCCCCTGGGAGCCTCTAGCGGCACACCCCAGCGTGCCTTCAGCGGTACACCCCCTGGGGGTCTCCAACGGCACACCCCCTGGGAGCCCCCAGCGGCACACCTCTGGGAGCCCCCAGCGGCACACCTCTGGGAGCCCCCAGCGGCACACCCCAGGGTGCCTCCAGCGGCACACCCCCTAGGAGCCCCAGTGGCACACCCCAGGGAGCCCCAGCGCCACACCCCAGGCTGCCTTCAGCGGCACACCCCAGGGGCCTTCAACGGCACACCCCAAATGGGCCTTCAGCGGCACGCCCATTTTGGGGTTCAGCGGTACACCCCCTCTGCCCCCAGCGGCACACTTCTTTGGGCCTTCAACGGTACGCCGGTTGCCCCCTTCAACGGCATGCTTGGGCAACCTTTGGCGACACGCCTTTTGCCCCCTTCAGCGGCACACTTACAGTGTCTTACAGCGACACACTTCTTCAGCCCGCCGGCGGCACAGCGAACGGCCAAACGACGTGACGCCCATGCCCTACGTATCCTTGGCGCGCAGTGAGCTGTCCGAGGTGTCGACCAGAGATTGGGCCACGCAGGCTATTCCCCTGACAGCCAGGACGGGGGAAGTCAAACCCCATCATCACCAGCCACTTCCCGCCTCCGACGGCCGTGCTTGAGGGCTCCCGCTGCTGGGAGTATAAATCCCCTCCCATTCCGGTAGAGAAGGGGGGGACGAAGAAGGAAGAGACAGACACCCACACGTAGATAGTGAAGAGGAGAAGAGAAGAAGAGAAAGAGAAGAAGAGAAGAAGAATGAGAAGAGAAGAAGAGGGAAGAGAGGAAGAGAGGGGGGAGGCGCTGCCGCTCCGCCCACCGTCGCCATCTGTGCGAAAAGAGAAGAAGAAGAAGAGAAGAAGAGGGGCCTGCCGCCTCGATCACCACCGCTTGAGCAAGGAGAAAGAGGAAGAGAAAGAGAAGAATAGAAGAAGAGAAGAAGAAGAGGAGGGGAGGCTCCCCCCTGCTGCTCCATCCTCCGTCGTCCGCACAAAGAGAAGAAGAGAAAGAGAAGAAGAGAAGAAGAGAAGAAGAAGAGGAGTGGAGGCTCCCCCCTGCTGCTCCATCCTCCGTCGTCCGCACAAAGAGAAGAAGAGAAAGGGAAAAGAGGAGAAGGGAAGAAGAGAAAGAGAAAAAGAAGAGAAAGAGAAGAAGAGAAGAAGAGGGAAGAGAGGAAGAGAGGGGGGAGGGCTCGCCGCTCCACCCACCGATGTCGCCTGTGCGAAGAGAGAGGAAAGAAAGAGAGGGGAGAGTGCTGCCGCTCCACCCGCCGCCACCGCCTGAAGAGAAGAAGAAAAAGAAGGGAAAGAAGAGAAGAAGAAAAGGGGGGAGAGGGCCTGCTGCCCTTCCTCTCCCCACTGCAATCTCTGCTCATTTGCCTAAAGGGAGACGCCCTTCCGTTTCTCCTTAGACATCCAGGCCCAATGCTTCTATCTTGAGACCCCTTGAGTCTCTCTCCCTCCTGCCAAGATTCCCTTCGGCCTAGCCAACCAGCATCCCCGAATGGTACTTCGCCTGGCATACCCTCTGTGTGCCTCCAGCGGCACGCCTTTGGCTCACCCGCTCGCCGGCACGCCCCTACGGGCCTTCCCCGGCACGCACTAGCCAAGCCCCTTCGCCGGCACACCCCTGCGGGTCTTCCCCGGTGCACCCCGTGACCTCCTTGCCCGGTACACCTTGCCCCCGGTTCACCGGCACGGTCCCCCTTGGCCTTTGCCCGTCACACCTCTCCAGCCCCTACAGGCTCCCTGGCCGGCACGCTAGCCACCACCCCCAACCTTCTTGCCCGGTGCACCCCCGGCCAGCCTGGGAGAGGTTTCCTATCCGGCGTTCCCTCCGAGTTTTTCGAGGTTTCATTAAGGTGCTGCTGCTCTCGGGCGCCCACCTCCAGTTGTCGGGTTCCGCCACTCCTTGTGGGCGTGTTCCTTGTATCTCTCTTACGCACGGGTCAAGGGGAGATGCTGCCGAATTTTTGTTAGAAACAATAACATATTAAAATGACAAAAGATAGCAACAAATAAATGGAACAACAACACATTAAAAAGACAAAAGGAAGCAACAAACAAACGAAAAGAACAACGGTAAAATGCTTTAACCGAGGCAAGGGAACCGCAATTAACTCAAAGAGAGCCGAACCGAACAACAACTAAGCAACTTAAACATCTGCTCTCATGAGAGAAAGAATGAAAATTAATCAAGAGAAGAAAAGAAGAAACCCACGCAAACTTAATAGAAAAGAAGAAAAGAAGAAAAGAAAAGTCTTAAAAGAAACGGAGGAGTGGGCTCCCCATGCCCTTCGCCGGTACACCCCTGCAGTCGCCCTTCGCCGGCACACCTTTCTAGCCACCCTTCGTCGGCACATACTTCATGGCCCTTCGCCGGCACACCCGCTTAGCCCTTCAGCGGTACACCCTCTACCCCCTCCGCCGGCACACTCCCAGTCTGCCCTCTGCGGCACGCTCCCCTCTCGCCCTTCGCCGGCACAGCCCCAGGCCCTTCGCCGGCACAGGCCCTTCGCCGGCACAGCCCCAAGCCCTTCGCCGGTACGCCCGCATGTGCCCCCTCACCGGCACACCTGCCCGCCTCTTCAGCGGCACATCCGCCTGCGCCCCTTTGCCGGCACACCTCTCACCGTCTTCCCCGACACGCTCCATGCACCCTTGGCCGGCACACTTTGCCAGCCCCTCAGCGGTACGCTCCCTGGCGCCCTCACCGGTACACCTTCTGCAAGGCCTTCAGCGGCATACTCATGCAGTCCTCCAACGGCCCACTCTTCCTCCAAAAAAATATGTGTAATATAATAATAATAAAAATAATAGTAAATTAATAATAAAAAAACTATGATGAGTAAATAAATCTCAATATGTGTACGAAATAGACAAAAACAATGTGAAATAATAATAATAATGGTAAATAAAAAAGGAAAATCTAATAGTAATAATAATAAACAAAATAGAGAAATCATTCAGAATAAATACATAAAAGGGAAATAAGCAATAAAATATATATGCACATAATTTAAAGCCCAGATAAAGAAAATGGTAAAATCTATGTTGCAGCCCCGTCTCTCCCGTGACCCGATGCTGAAGGAACAACAATGCCGCCCTTCCAGGTTGGGCTTGAGTCTTGGGAATTATCCCGACATGGTCAGGCCCCGACATAGTCTTGGGCCGACATTCCAATCAGACCGGACTCGTTCCTCAGGCTGGATCCCCTCCGAGCCACTACTAAAATTACCGCACGTTCGGCAAACATTTGAACGGGTTCGCCTCGGTTTCCGCCGCCTTTCTATCACGGACCTGTGTCTGAACACGAAAAGACCCGTGAGCAACCAACATGGCCGACGGCTCCTACCCCGACATGGTCATGACCCATCATTGCTCTGGGCCGATAACTCGTCAAATCGGATTCACCTTATCGGGATTCGTTCCCGCCCTTTCATTGAAATTGCCGTAAACTCGGCATACACTTGTACGGGGTTGTTCCTATCCACGTCGCACCTTCAATGTGGACCCTTGTCCGAATATCAAGTGGTCCGCAAGTGACCGACAGAAATCTGAATAGAACGAGATGGCTCCTGTCATCCCTGGACCCTATATACGGGAATATCAATAAGGCCTTTGTGGGCTGTGCTTGGATCTCGGGTCCGTCCCGATTATGGTCATTGTCTGACCCACACCCTCGGCCTATAGCTCGCTTCCTTCGAACATGTTCTGGTTTTGGAATCTAGTCCCGAGACTCTTCCCCGTTGCCCTCTGGCACCGGGAACATTAATGATGCCCACGCAAGCCCCGTTTGGACCGCGGGAGGCGCCCCCGGTATGGTCCCGACTCGATCTCGCACCGGGCCAATAAATTCGCTAGTTTCCTGCTACACTAATCGAGATTTAACTGAATGTTTTCAGTGTCTTGGAATAATGTATTTGCCGTATCACAGCATACATATGTTCCAGATCCTCCTACGACGATTATGATACTCTCAAGCCGGACACCCGTCTGAATATTAAACGGTCTCCCGAATGACCGACACGTTTCGAACGTCCGCTTCCCTAGACACAGGACTTTTCAGCCAATTCAAGGGATATTCCCTCGTTGCCCCTTGGTACTGAAAATATTAATGACGCTCATGCAAGTCTTGTTTCGACCGCGGGGGGGCCCACCGCAGTATGGTCGCAGCTTGCTCTTGCACCGGGCCAATAGATTTACTGGTTTTTGATCGCTCCAACCGAGGCTCAACTGAACGTTTTCCGCTCTTCCGAACAATAAATTTGACGTACCTCGGCATACATGTGTTCCGGTTTTCCCGCGACAACCGCGATTTTCTCGAGCCGGACATTCGTCCAAACATTAAATGGACAGTACACGACCGACATGATCGCGAATGTTTTCTTCTTACCCTCATACGGGGGTTTCGATGCTTCCTAATAGACCTTTCGTGCAATTAATTTCTTGGCCATGAGGCCCTGAATCTCGGCGATTAATCAAGGGTGTTCCCTCGTATGGGGGATGTAAATGACGCCGTGACCTTTATGGCGCGGTGGGTTTTTGTCCCGACACGAACCACACAATCGTTTGACCGAGTCAGATCGAGCGCACCATGGGCTCTTCGGAGCCCGAACAAATTGTCACTTCGGTGACTGGCACGCCCATGCACTTAACACCCGCGCCCTGAACGAGCGAATTTTAGTGCGTCCACAATCACCTGCTTTAACAATCCTCCACGTGATTTAAAACCTTTAAAGTCATTAAACCAAAAGAATAAATAAAAATACATAAATAAAAAGTTGTTGAGTCCCTTATACTATGCAATAGGTGAAAATACGTTTCAATTTGAATTTTCACTTAGTGATATTTGAAATTGTATGTGGGAATGTTTGGTGAACTAGGTCTTGAACTAGGTCCCCGATTCATACTTTCCCAAATTCAAACATAATATAGCTAGATCGAGATTGTAGGCGGGTTGCACTAGTAATTGCCTTGCGTAAGTATCTCATATGTGTTTTAGAAATCCCACATCTCATAGTCGCGACCTCACGACTCCACATATGTCGGTGAATCCTTCAAAGGGTGTGAAAAAGGTAACCACTTTGCCTCTTGGGTCTTGAATTCATTAAGAGTATACACTTACCCTATCCTCTTACTTCTAAATGAGCACTAGCGCCATAGGGATGAGAGCATAATTCATTAGTCCTCCACATAGTCACCTATCAAGCTTGTTTCTACCCATTGAACCTCCGTGAGATTGGGTTGCTGCTATGGTAACTATTTCTTTTATGGGCTCAATGCCATCCCCCTCGGCGCTTCTAGAACCACCGTTTTAAATAAGCATTTTGTGAATACATCTGCAAGGTTTCTTCCTGATTTCACAAAATTCAAGGATTTCAACTATTGTTTCATTTTTTCTCTTATAGATTTGCGTCGCACTTTTAAGTACCTATTCATTTTCACATCAGTATTTGCCTGCATACATTTATCAATTGTTGATTTACAATCACACAAGATAGGTATAGGATATAATGATTTATCCATTAATGGGATGTCAGCTAGAATGTCTCTCAACCATTCAACTTCTGTGCAAGTGGTGTCAAGTGTAATCATCTCAAACTCCATTGTGCTTATAACTAATACAATTTGTTTAGTGGATTTCCATGATACTGCATCTCCTCCTAAGAGGAAAATAAATCATGTTGTGGATTTGACATATAGGGAATCACTAATCCAGTTTACATCACTATATCCCTCCAAAATTGAGAGATAACCAGTGTAGTGTAATCCATAAGCCATAGTGCCTTTTAAGTATCTAAGTACTCTTTCTAAGACATTCTAATGACTCTCATTAGGGTTAATAGTTTATCTGCTAAGCCTATTAACTGCATATGCGATATCAGGCTTCGTGTAGTTTGAAAGGAATCACTTTGTAGCACTGGATGTCCTAAATTATTCTTTAGGTGAACACTAGAGTCATAAGGAGTGGATATTGGTCGACAGTATATGTGATAGAACTTCCTAAGGATTTTATCAATATAGTGAGATTGTGACAAGGTGATTCCACTTGAATTTCTTATGATTCTAATATTTAGAATTAAGTCTACTTCACCCAAGTCTTTCATGTCAAAATTTTGAGATAGAAATTCTTTTACTTCTTTTATAACATGCATATTGGATCCAAAGATTAAAATGTCATTAACATAAAGGCATGGGATGACAATGTATTCATCAATCACTTTATGATATAAGACGTGTCCGTTTGGTTGATTTTAAACCCATAGGACATAATAGTCTCGTCAAACTTTAGGTGTCATTGTTTGGGTGCTTATTTTAAGCCATATAAAGATCTAATTAACTTACACACTTTCTTTTCTTGACCTGGAACAATAAAACCCTCAGGTTGATACATGTAAATTTCTTCTTCTAATTCACCATTTAAGAAAGTAATTTTTACATCTATTTAGTGTATGATTAGTTTGTGTATGGAGGCTAAGGCAATTAAGATTCTAATGGTGATGATTCTAGCAACGGGAGAATATACTTCAAAATAATCTATGTTAGCTTTCTGTGTGAATCCTTCAGCCACTAATCTGGCATTGTATTTATCAACAGTTCCATCTAGTTTTCTTTTTTGCCCATTTGCATCCAATGATTTTACATCTAGGGAGTAAATCAGTTAGCACCCAAGTGTTATTTTGGATTATTGAATTCATTTCATTATCTATGGCTTCCTTCCAGAAAGGTAAGTCTATAGATTTTATAGCATCAGAATATGTAGTGGGAGAGTCTTCTATTTATAATGTATAAGAGTCATCAAAGACCTTCTCTGTTCTTGCTCTTTTACTTCTTCTAGGTTCTGTAGGAACTTCTTGTTCTTCTCTATGGCTAGTAGGGTTAGAGTAGGGATGTCAATAGATCGTGTTCGGCTTGGGTAGACTAATACCATACCCTGTCCGTGAAAATTTTACTAATACCATACCCGGATAGTACCCTATTATTTTCGCGGGTATGGATACGGGTATATCCGTCACGGGTATGGATATATCCGTGGATATCCGTATCCGTACATAAAGAATGAGTCCACATTCACATCCAAAGAAATGTGAGATTTATGAGAATTAGAAGAAAAAAATCCGGTCAATTCTTTCCTTTCTAAAGTAATTTTTATGCTTTATAAAAATGACCTTATAATTTTAGCAAGAAGTCTAAACTCACAAACTCAACAAGACGGACAACAGATTGGGTTCATGTCAAAATCATAGGCCTAACATGCACAATAAGTTATTAAGAGCGGGTTCGGATCGGGTACGGGTTTGGGTGCACTAAATCCATACCCTATCCGAATATAAAACATGTATTTTAAACGTATCTGAACCTGAATCCATATCCGTTTATCATGGGTCGGATATTGCGGGTAATCTGATTTGCGGGTATTTTTGACATCCCTAAGTTAGAGCTAGATCAAGATTCATTATTTTCTATGTTTGTTTCAATTCTAGATTTAAAAGGAATTATTTTCATAGTAGGCTGCATCTTTAGCCTCAATTATAGTGTTGTTTGATATATCATTTATTTTAGATTTAATTACTAAGAATTAGTTTGTGTTACTAGAAAATTTATCGGTACTATTATTTGAAGTTTAGCCTTTGAAGATAATATCTATCCTTTTGGGTCCAATTTTCTTTCTTTTATTTTCAGGTACTTTTACTTTTACGAAGTACCTCCACACTTTAAGAAAATTTAAGTTATGTCTTCTCATGTTCCAGATTTCATAAGATATAGAATCATTTTGTTTAAAGGGAATTCTATTCAAAATAAAGCAGGCAGTTAAGAGGGCTTCTCCCCACAAGTTCTCGGGTACACCTGAACTAATTAGCATAGAGTTACCTATATCCATTAATGTTCTATTTTTCCTCTCATCTACACTATTAGATTGAGGAGAGCAGGGCAGTTACTTCATGTATTATTCTATGTTATTGACAAAATTGAGTGAGAGAGAGAGAGGTGTATTATCCTCCTTTATCATACCTAAGTATTTTGATTTTCTTTTCTTGTTGATTTTTCGCTTCAGCCTTGTAGATTTAAAATTTTTTAATGCTTCATCTTTTATTTTAATTAGATAGAGGTAGCATTATTTTGATAAATCATCAATAAAAGTCACAAAATATATGTTGCCACCTCTAGATAAACATCCAAAGTCACATACATCACTATGTATTAACTCTAGAATATCACAGTCTCTATCCACTATTTTAAATAGTTGTTTGGGTAATTTCGTTTCAACACAGATTTCATATTTTTCATGATGTTTGATATCCATTTTAGGAATTAAGTTTAAATGCATTAATCTTTTGATTGAGTTATAATTAACGTGGCCCAATTTTGAATGCCATGTAGAAGATGATTCAACATTTAAAACAAAGGATTGTTTCAAGCAGATCAGTAAAATATTTTGTCATCACCCAAAAGGGAGAGATTGTTGAGTATATTTAGAATTAAATCTAAATAGTATCTTAATTATATTAATTTTGATGATAACAAATAATTTTGGTGATAACAAAGAGTTGATCAATCGATAATTTGGTAATAGCAAAAATGTCAAAAGAGAGACATAGAGGAGATGAGATCGAGAGAGAGACGGAGGGAGAGAGTCGAACGAGAGGGACGTGAGACAGAGGGAAGCCGGTGGCGGCCGGCGGTGGGTGCGCAGAGGGAGACTCTGGAGAAGAGGAGCGGGGAGGAGAAGAGAGAGAGATGCTACGGCGGTCGAGCAGGGGAGAGAGAGGAAGAAGCGGCCACTGCGCGGGGGCAAGACTGGCGAAGGGGAGGTGGCTGGCGATCGTGGACAACGGAGGAGGGGGCGAAGCAGGGACGCTGGCGGAGACGGACTGTGTGTGTAGGGCAGAGAGAGGAGAGGAGGAGAAGAGGAGATGGAGAGGAGAACAGGGGCTCTGGACGCTCGGCATGGTGGTCGTGGGACATGCAGGGAGAAGGGGACGCGACGGTGAGGGACAATAGGGGCCGCTGCGGCGAACAGAGCCGCTGCGAAGGGAACAGGGGCTCCGGTCACGGAGGGCACAGGGGTGCCGGACGGAAAACACAGGGAGAAGAAGAGAGAACGAGAGGTTGGCAAGAAGACAATGCCGCAGGGGCACCAGTGCTATGGAGAAGAGATGGTAGCGCAAGGGAAAGAGGGAGAGGAGGAGGAGCAGTGGAGGAGAAGAGAAGAGAGATCGGTCAGGGACAGGGGAGGCAGAGGGAGAGAGGAGAGGAGGAGAAGAGGAACGGTGAGAGGAGAGGTGTTGCCCGTTCCCCAGGACAGGGGCTCGGGTGGAGGGAGAAAGGAGAAGGGAGAGAGAAGAGAGGTAGCAGAAGAGAGAGAAAAGGCAATGCTACGGTGAGGGGAAAGGAGGAGAGAAGAAGAAGGGAAGGCCTACATGCGAAGGGGAGAGAGGAAGAGAAAAGAAAATGATTCATGCTCTCGTGGGTGGCCTTCATGGCTTTTTACAGGGGAGGATTCTCCCTTTATCACCTTCTTTCCAAATCTATCTCGGAAATAATCAAGGTTTGATGCAAACAATAAAGTCACGATGTGAATTTTCTTTTATTTAAATTCGCGGCCCGCCCCAAGACGTTAATTTCTCGAACAATAAAGAAATAACATAAAATTATTTTTTACAAGGACATTAATAATAAAAATATAAGTATGTAATTTTTCTTTGTTATGTATTTATGATCTCACATATTTATTTTATAACCCATAAATTGATTAATTTCATGAAAACTCATTTAACGTGAGATTAAAATTAAATATAATAATTGCACAATTATTTCTATTAAAGTCCAAAAATAGTCTGTGTGACATAATTAAATATATAAAATCAAACGTTTATCATAGCTGCAGTTCATAATGACTTAATCGTTTGTTAAAAGGCATTAACAAACTAGGACAATAAGCAAGCGACTATCACACTGGAAATCAAAAGTCAAATGCATCGTCACATAGATACTAGCTATCTGATATTTAAACCTATGTTTCATTTTATAAATATGATAGCTGTAGTTTAAAACATACAAAACTAGTTTAGTCAATGTTGTAAACAAAATAACACTTCTTAGATTGACTAAGACTATGATCAAGCAACTATCACAACAAAATTCAAAGTGAAATGCATTAAGACATCTTTAAAATTACTCCTACGATAGTTGCAGTTCATGACCGCCTGTACTTAAGGAACATCAGCAATCTATCTGTTTCACATTTATATTCTTTAGATGGTTGTAACTTAATATTTGTAAATTTAACTTTAATTAATGTTGAATTGGCACTTCCTGATTGACTATGACTGAACATTCACATTTAGGGAATATCAGCTATCTATCATATCTTTTATATTATTTAGATAGCTACAGTTCAAAGTAACTTAGTCGATGTAGTAAATAAAATTTCATCCCTTAATCGACTAATATAATGACTAAATGACTATCATACTAAAATTAAAATTTCAAATACCATAAATGTAGTTGTACATACATTTAGGGGCCGTTTGGTATCGGGTTAAAGCGGGGATATCCCCGCTCTAACTCCATTTTACGTTTGGTATGGCTAAAACGGGTGGAGATAAACTGGGTTAAGGAAAACAGGATTAACCCCGATTTTGAGGTTAGAAACGGAGATAAGACATTCCAACCTTTTTGTTGGAATTACTTATCTCTATTTTTCTAATCCCATTTCATCCCTTGTGTACCAAACGTACGTGAGAATAAGACTAGACATAAATTATCCTAGAATGACTTGTACCTATTCTCCTCAACTTTTATCCCGATATCAAATAGCACCTTAGATTACGTGTGGTATTGGGATAAATTTTAAGGAGAATAAGATTAAATCATTCTAGGTAATTTATCCTTATTCTTATTCTCGTGTACGTTTGGCATGCGAGGAGATAAAGACGGTGATATTCTTATTCCTTGTTTGGTAAAAAAATACGGATAAGAATGAGAATAACTGTTAGAAAAGTACCACATTACCCTTTTTATCCCGGGTTAAATGACATGATGCTATTCTATGTTTGGATGGGATTAAGGAACTTAGTCAAATTTATATATTTCAACTTAATGAAAGTACTAAATTAATTAGACTTAACAACCATAATCACAACTAATGAAGTTCTTAAATAATTTTATTGGATAATTTTTATTAGCATTAGTGAAAATATTGTTAAATTAGTTTTCTAAATAATCATAAATAGCACAAATGAATATATTGTTTAAGGTAATTTTCTTAGTTTTAAAAAAATAGAAAAATGATACTATTATTTAGTAATTATTACCTTCATAATCATGATTAATTAACCACGGGTAACACACTTGCATGGGCAGTAGCCTGTGAGCGTGACCAATGGGGTCGGGCAATTGCAGGTATTTTGTTGGAATCTTCTTACAGTAAAATCAATTTTTTTTCTATGGATGCCATACATTAACTAAGAGCGGCTTTGACCTGTCTATCAGGTTATGTCTAATGTTGCCCCTCGTCATTTGACTGCTGAAGTTGAGACTCTACTCTCAGCTACTCTAATACATGAGGTTTCTATCATTGTTTTCCCAACAGAATTTGACACAGATCACATCTACACTATATCTATTGTTAAGTTATTTTACTCTGCCTGTTCTTGGGTTTGATCCTCATGCCTTTGCTCATTTTCGAGATGAAAGGAAGAGAAGACGTAACAAGGTAGCTAATTTATGTATTTATCTAGTAATGACACTGCTGATATGTACCAATTGATTTCTATTCACAATATCTTAAAACATAGAGCATGCTGGGGTAACTAAATTCAAGGTTTTTTAATATTGCACTATTGTAGATGGAAAAAAATCAAAAGTAACATATGATTCTTGATGTCTTTTCTGACCGCTTTCTTAACATATATATATATATATCAGCTGGCAAACTGTGATTCCTAACATACTAGACTGGATGCTTATAAAACAAATGTAAAAAGGAAGAAGATTAACATTGAAGAAACAATGACAAAATTTAAAATTAACCACCCAACTTTTATTCCTCGTAAATAAACTATCTCGATCAGTACCAGAATCACAAAAACATAAATCTCTGTCCCACTAGATTAACACAGGGGAGGAGAGAGGAAGATACCCACAACATATCCACACACTCGACTAACTGCACATTTACAGATACCTCCACTTCATGACTCAGAAAACTAAGGAAATCTTTCATACAACATGCATAACTGTTAAAGAGTTTCACGTTTACATGTTCTCACAGAAAAAAAAAACTTTACCAAAAAAAGTCGATCACTCTTTACATAACTTCAATTGATCAATTTTTTCTAATAAAGGTTCACATAGCTGAAGTGTCCGATTGGCAACAAATTTATCCTTCTCGATTGTTAGCCGCAAGTCATTCAATACAACGTGATCTTCAACCTCTCCTTCTTTTGCACACATGTTCGACATTTTTCAGTCAGTTGGTCCATCGAAATTTGAAGTGCACTTTCCTTTTCCTGAACAAAGAGGTGATTAATTAATTGCAAGATATAACTAGAAACATCATGCGCCCTTTTTAAAGCCCACCAAGCAAATAATTTTTCTACATCACACACTCAACTGTGTTAAAACAATAACTCCTTCATTCACAGCACACCCTCGGCTGTGTTAGCACCAATATCATTTAAAACATACATGGACATTTACATCACATTCATTCACAGGACTATATTAAAATAAAAACTCATTTATTCACAGCACGCAGTCGGCTGCATGAAAACAACAACTCATTCTTTCACAGCATACACTCGGCCATATTAAAACAAATAACTCATTCATTCACAGCACACACTCGGCTGTATTAAAACAAAAAATATCTAAATTCACAGCACACTCGGCTATATTAAAATAATAATTTCATTCACAGCACACACTCAACTGTATTAAAACAAAAAATCCATTCATTCACAACACACACCCGGCTATTCATTCACAGCACACACTTGACTGTATTAAAACAAAAAACTCATTCATTGACAGCACACACTCGGCTGTATTAAAACAAAAAACCCATTCATTCACAGCACACACTCGGCTGTATTAAAATAAAAAACTCATTCATTCACAGTACACACTCGGCTGTATTAAAACAAAAAATCCATTCATTCACAGCACACACTCGACTATTCATTCACAGCACACACTCGGCTGTATTAAAACAAAAAACTCATTCATTCACAGCACACACTCGGTTATATTAAAACAATAACTCATTCACAACACATTCACATTCACATCACATACATAAAAGATGAAAAATATGATAAATATGGTATACCGTTGGCATTTCTTCCACCCACTTAAAGAACCCACAACCTAATGTTATCTTGTCAGCCTGCACATACATAAAAGATATTCAAATTATGTACAGTTGGTAAAGAAGGCAAAAGCAATAACCATAATGAAATGTTGGTCACACGCGTACCTTAGATCCTGAACACACATAAAATACTTACCCTTTATTCTTATTAGTATGTGAGGTACGTCCTTTATTCATATTAGTATGTGAGGTACGTCTTCTACATGAGCCTTTGCCACAAGGACATATTAATAATTCATCTACTCACATGAAGAATCGACACGGTTTATCATTCCCAAGCTGTGAGCATGTATATAAGATAAAATGACAGTGTATACACAGACACATGCATATATGTTGGTAAGACTAACATATGCCAAGTGGACAGCAATAATAGGGATGTGGATTTCTACTGCTATTGAGATATCTTGATAAGACATTCCCCATTACCACATTCACATTGAATACGGTCATATTTACCATTGCCCATATCTTTTGAATCCATTTTCACGATACCCTAAAACATAATTATGCACATTGAATATATAGGCCATTATAATTTGAAAAATGTGTTTTTAGGCTCAGATGGACATCATTCATTTGCCGAGATTCATTGAAGTACAAATGCTACAGTCACATTTCATATCACCTGTTGTAAATCCCATCATAAGAAGCGGTAGACCTTAGGCCGCCAAACCTACTATATGTGTGAAGTACAAGCAGGGATTTGAAATGAGATGCCACCACAGTACTCCTCATCACATTTATGTTTCTTCCCATCATCATTGCTGTGAGACACGGAAAAAATCTAGGACGACCTTTATCGTAGATAAAGGGTATATTTTCGTTCTTTTTGAAAAGAAACACTCCTCTGCGTAGAGAGGGTTCCGTGGGTGCGCGTCGTATCGGACGATATAGGTTCGAGTGCTGGACCTCTCCCCGCCGACCGGAGTCGGCGTTGATTTACATCGGCTTAATGTCCGAACACCCTTGATTAAATGACAACATGAAGGCTTAAAGTTCTTCCTCGAGGCTCTAACTGAGCAAGGTTTGCTTAAAACAGGACGGGAGAGCTGACGGGGACCCTGACTGAGCACGCTGAAGTGGGCCACTGGGGTTTAAGCGGCGGTCTTAGACCTAGGGGTATTTTAGTAAATAACCAGACCAGAGGGATTTAGGAGTTTCTGGGCTGGGGTAGGCATAAAGCCGGGTTACTAACCTTCCAAGGCTCTGAGGCCCTTTTCAGAAGGTTTAGGAGACCATTAGATCACTTCTTAGGTCACAGGGGTATTTCGGTAACTTTACCAAACCCTAGGCCTAGGTTTAAGATGACCCCCGAGCGCTGGACTGAGCCAACAGCACTCCCAGACCAAGCCGACAACGAGAGGTTCTAGAGAAGACACTCACGGGTTCAATTGGTTGGAAGTAGGGGTAAGTATGCAAGTTTTTAGAGAGTCAGGGTTTATATGCAATATTACATTAATGAAGTGTGCCGGGCATAATAAGGTGCTCTTATAATTTTGCATGAGTACAGAGGGTGTCGACGAATTATCGACTGTACATACATCCGCATCATGGCGGGAAGTAGGGGCATACCCCTAATTACAAAAGTTGCAGGGTAAAACTGCAATTTACATGACTTAGGCCTTTCATGACCTCGAGGACGACATTTTTACAATTTGTCATCGTGATGACATAATGACATAATTGCATAAGTCCGTCACTCCGTTGCATAACACATTACGAACACGGCCCGTTGAAGGGCATAATTGTAAATATACCCTGTAGGGGCATATACACAAGGCCCGGGGACTTACCCCACTCAGACCAAAAACAACGAACAACTTGAACTTGAAGTCTAGGCAAGTCCACCTCTCCTCCTCTTCCTTCGTGTCCGTCCCCCTTCAATGGGACCCATGGGGTCTATTTATAGAAAGTAGGGAACCGGCCCGGGGGAAGTGGAACCCGGGCGGGTCAAGGCGACCCCGGGCGGGTTCCTTTCCCTCCAAAAAATCAAATTTTTTTTTTTGGAAAATGGGCAGTTACTAGACTGACCCGGATGCGCAGCACCCCGGGCGGACCCGCCCGGGGTTGGCAGACCCCGGGCGGGTCTGCCAACCCGCGCGCAGCCGCGGGGAGACCCGCCCGGGGGCCTTATACCCCGGGCGGGTTTCCCCCCTCCCCGGGCAGTCCCCTTGGCTTCTTTTAAAAATCTCCATACGGCTCCGACAGCGACATTTCTGCGCTTGACTCCACGTGGAAGAGGAAAAGCCTTCTCCTTGCCTTGTTCGTTGTCTTCCGCGCCTCGCTCGTCCGTCGGGGAAGGAGTTTTTGATCCTACGAGACGTGATACACGCCGTCGAGGTACCAAAACAATGTGCATAGCACGTCTTCACACCCTTAGGGCTTGGGTTGATTGATTAAAACCCGGAACCACATGACTATAATAATCTCCGTGGGTTTATCGCGGGTTCTGCTCGCTTCCGCGGGATAGAACGGGTTGGACCGAGCCAACGCCGTAAGCATGGGCCTTTGACGCACACATGCGTACATATATAAACGTATATATACATTTATTTTCTGGTTACAACAAGTGCTCCCCACGGGATATCCGAGACAGCCGAAGGCAGGGGCGGATGGCCCGTGCACTTACATACATGTTGTAACACGTCCCCTGAGAGACTTGTGCTTGGAGCATAGCTCCTGCATCGAGATAATTTTCAGCATAATCTCTAATGCATTTTTTTTCTCTCTCTCTTGGAAACTCCACAGACATGGCTCGTCCAAGCAGGAGCCGTGCTGCCGCACGGGGGTCGAGGGCGGCTGGCCATAATGAGCATTACGTGCAACGGACTGACAAGTCCATGCCACCTTTGCCTCCTCGCCGCGTCGTCTCTGACAGTTCCGACGCACTTGATCAAGGCACATCTTGGATCGCTGAAGGCCCAACGGAGGATATCCCTGTCGGCGAGGGCTTAGTCGAGGCTTCTCGGATCAGCTACCGAGGCGGACTTTATGCATACGACCGTTCTGGGGGATATTCATCTCACTATCCGGTGGACCGGTATCTGATTGCCTTCTTGCAGAGCTACATTCCACCGGGGCTTGATAGTGACGACCCTTCTCTCCCAGAGCAGCGGCGACGACTGTAAAGGGCTATTTTAGCTGGCAGGGACAGCATGAGAGGTACCTGCACACATTCATATGCCAGCTTTCCCGGGGGATTTACACGGCAGCCCCAGTTTCCCGACAGCAAATGGCTCGGATTCTACCAGGATCTGGATGCTGCTGTGGTCAGGTCGACACCTTCTTCCCCTGCCGTGTGGCACTTGGCGGGGCTTCATAAGGTCGTCGATGTAGTGATTGACGGGCTGTATCTGGCTCCCTCCGGAGGCTGTTTTGCCCATGACGGCTATGACCATCTTTGCATGTTGGAAGGAATCCTTTCACTGAGGGTTCCTAGCTGGTACGGGAGTTGGTCCGTCGTCCCCTCCCATTGCTTCCACATAGGTGCAGGTGAGTGGCTCTGGGGGATATTGACTGTGCACGGTGACACTCTGGATAGAGCCGGGATTCGTCACGCGGTTACTGCAGCCTTGTATTCATACCCTTGTCACGCAGGATTGCTCCAGGCTATGGTAGAGAGGTGGAATAGGCGCTGGAACACACTGGTCACCGTTGAGGGAGAGACCTCTCTGGATTTGTGGTCTTTTTGCCAGATTTCGGGCCTGCCGATCAGCGGACAGGCTTACGAGGAGCTGTGCCTCGATGACGCCCACCTTTACAGTTCAGATGGGGCGGGCCACTATCTTTTACCTTACTGCCTCCGTTATCTGATGAAGACTTGGAGAGATTTGGCCCTGGTGGGCAAGGAGAAAACTGCCAGGACACCCAGGGTTACTCTTAACGCCTGGATTATGTACTTCTACAGCGGGCCGTACTGTTTCTACGAGGAATTCCCTTCGTTCGGCGTCACTTGGGACCAATGTAAAGAGGTCCTCATAAAGTTTGCATCCAACCCTCGGCACTTGCCAGCTCCAGCACAAGGTTGGAATTCCAGGAAACTACATACACTGACGTACTTGGCCGCATATTTAGCCTACTGGCTGTCTACCTTTGTCTTCCCACATGGGGAAGAGGAGCTGCTCCGGGTCGAGGTGATCTATCATGCGTGCCTGCTTGCATGTGGACGTCGGCTGGCCCTTGCCCCTACTGCCTTGGCGAACATCTACCACTGCTTGGGTGCCTTGAGTTCGCATGGCAGCCCGCGAGATAAGAAGCTTTTGCTGCCCACTCATTATTTGAGTGCTTGGGCAGGATTACTTCTTCCAGAGCTGTCCCAGCGGTCCTCCATTCCGAATATAAAAGCTCCGCTTATCTTTGCTTTTGCTGGTCACCAGGATCAGGACATCGTGACACAGCTTGCAGGTGCCCGACGAGCATTTTCCTTCCTTCGTACGAGGAGGGGAGAGAGCTTGGAGTTTGACCACAGCTCCCGTTCTTATCGCCCGTACCTGGAGGGACATGGAGACTCAGTGGTCTGCAAAGTGTCCTCAAAGGGCATTGTTTCCCCACATGCCTCTGGGGAGTGGGTCGTGTGTATACGACCTAGCGTGCTGGTTTACCGGCGCTCTTACACAGTGGTTCTGGAGCCGTACTACCCGCACAGATTTGCCCGCAACTTTGGCTATGACCAGGCGGTTCCACCCAATGTTGATTTACCTCTGACATCGAGGCAATACAAGCAGAAGGACGTGTATTTGGTTGCCGCATGCTGGCAGGACTTTCTTTACCGCAGCGTGAGGGAGCATATCCCTCTTCCGGCCCAGGCCCGGGTGGGACATTTTGACATTCACTATGCCCGCTGGTGGTTTAAAGCCAGCAACATCTTCAGAGAGCGGGCAGACACTATCAGGGCAGCAGAGGAGAAGCGCCTGAAGAGGGAGGACCTGCCTCCTCTTTTCCTTGATCCCGGCTTCGTCAGGGCTCATTTTTCCAGCTTGGCTGCAGTGGTCCGAGACATCGAGAGTCGATGGCGGGAGCAGGGACATTCATTGCCCATTGACAGGAGTCAGTATACGGGGGCGTTGCGGCCCCTGAGGTCGACGTCTGAGGAGGCCTCTACTTTGAGTTCGCGCCGCAAAGGCGCTTCTGGCTCTACTCCGGGCTACTCCTGGTGGGGAGACTTGAGGACCTCCTGTGATCTGACCCACGACTCTCAGCTGTCGGAGTCCATCCCGGAGGGAGCACTGGTGGGCACGGCCTTCGCTTTCTGGAAAGCCCATGTGATCAATGCCGTGGGCTGTGCAGGCTTGCTAGCCCATATTCCGGCTTTGGAGGTGGCTTCTACACCTCGGGCACTGAGGGGCGCCGTGGAGCAGGCCGCTATAGCTCTCCGGATTGACCCGAATCAGCTGATTACCCGCCCTAGTCTTGATGCAGGGGCGGTAGGTATGAACCTTCTGATTCTCCGTCTGCATTTATTATCATTATAATAAGATATAAATGTTCTAGAGCTGTCAACTGCTGATTGCCATATTTCCATTGTAGGAATTGCTGAGGTTGCCGACGCTCCACCTTCAGAGGATGTTCTCCCCGCTCACCCTCCCGTGGATAATAGTCCGGCGGCGAAACGGCGGCATAGTGGGGGCTTAGGAGCTGAGATTCAGCCTTTATCACGCCTTCGGGTGGATACCACCCCTGCCAGGGACGGAGCTCCTTTGAGTGAGTTGGAAACTATGAACCCCTTTATGTATGGTTTTGTAATTGTGCCTCTGTTTTACTGAAGGAGTGTCTTGTGTGTAGCTCCCCCAGAGATGAGGCTACTAGGGCAGTTTTCGCCAGGGCCTGCGAATAAGACTCCGCCAATTATACCAGATGCAGATGTCCCAGAGGACCTGACATTGGAGCTGGAGGACTTGGACCACCTCTTAGGGGATTGTCCTTCCGCTGGTATGGCTGGCCAGACTGGAGAGAGCAGACCTTCTCCCATTCCAGGTGAATTTGAAATTCATAGTTCCTCCTTGTTTACTCATTGAATCAAGTGAGGAGTTATTTTTTTTTTAACTGACTCTGTTTTCTCTTTTACACAGAGCCTCCGAGGGAGCACTATGCTCCCAGAGAGAAAGAAGGGACTGACACATCTTCAGATTCCAGCACCTCTTTGAGTAATAGCAGCTCCAGCACTGGTTCTGAGACAGAGACAGCTCCTTCCCTTTCGTCCTTGAGCTCCTCTGAGGGAGGCGACATGGGCATTGTTTCTGGTATACCAAGAAACTCAATTGACCCTCTTTGGGGTTGACAATTACTTTTGTCACTGCAACCTCTGGCAGTCTTTCTGTGCAGCCACTGAGTTAGCCAACTCCAAAGCCGAGCTGGCTAAGTTGATCTCCTCCTCTGGGGCTGGCCCTGAGCTTCCGGCCTATGATGTTGACCCAGAAGTTTCTATTGGGGCCCCAGGCGTCCCAATCTCAGCCGCCGGGGTTTACCATGCTGGGGTTCCTGATTTCGCTCCAAGCCTGCTATCTTCCACTGGTGGACGGGCCGAGGACACAGGCAGAGACATTACTGGTGTCTTCGGTCTGCCTCGTATTTGCCTTTTGTTTGGTTAGACTTAGTCATAGAGCTAACCACACTTTTGCCTAAATAGCAATTGGCACTTCTGTGGTTGCATCCACTCCCCTGCTTGCTCCGGAGACGGTTCCCTTACAAGAGAGTTCGCCGGCCACTGTCCAGGAGGGTGATCAGACAGTGGGGCCAGATGACGCGACACCCCTATTGTCAGGTATAATCAGCATTGAAGCTTCAGCCTCCCTGTGTATTTTCATGTTGGTGTCTTATTGATGACCTTTCTGCCCCTTATGCCACACAGATACAGGTGATGTTGCACTGACTTCTTCAGTAGGGGAGGAGAGCCTTGAGGCGGCTTCTGAGGACTCAGTTGTGCCTTCGCAGGAGGCAGGGCCGTCCATGCCTGTGACCGGCGATCCGCCTCTGGGGGCAGGGAGTATGCTGACCTCTAATGATCATGCTACCCCAGAGGTCGTCTCAGACACGGCCCCGGAGGTTTCCTCAGGTTAGCTATTTGCTTGGCCTTCCTGAGGGGCCATTCATTGTTCCTCTCTTTTTTTTTTGTGGAGGCTAATGCATTGTTCCCTCTTAACTGTCTTTTCAGGTGCTGGGGAGGATACCCCGTCTTTGCCAGCAGATTTCCCAGCTTTGGGCATAGACTGGCCAGAGGGACCTCAGCTTCTGGTGGCTCCCCAAGGCAGTGCTTTAGAAGCGGGGCTGATTGAAAACCTCGAGCTCCTCTTGCAGACGACCCTGCTTCCCTCAGTTGAGGTCATGAGGGAGCATTTAGCCAACTCCACCCGAGGATATCACGCATTTGGATTTTCCCGAGATACGTGGATGCCCCGACTAGAGCATGCATGGGCTGAGTTTGCCCGCCGCCACGCAACTGAGGCGAGACGGCTACAGCTACAGGCTCTGATTCAGCAGGCAGAGGAGACAGCATCTGAGCTTCGCAGTAGACAAGAACACCTATCCGTGCAGGCGACGGCAGCTCAGGAGCAGTCTCGGGTGGCTTCTTCGCACGTGGACGGGCTGGAGCAGGAGTTGGAGGCTCTGCAGCGACGGCTCCGAGAGGCCCGGGATGCTCAAGACCTCCTGAGAGTGAAGGAAGAGGAGTTCCAGCACGAGCTCGGAGGAGTCAGGGAGGCGTTGACACAGCAGGAGACTCTTCTTGCCGGCCTGCGGCCTGATCTCGGGCTTTGATGGCTTCTTGTTCCTCTCTTTTTTTTTTTTTTTGGGGCTGCATTCAGACCCCAGCCATGTACATCTTCCCCGAGGGCTTGTCTCGGGCTCCATTATTGACATTGGCAAATGAAAGACAAAGCTTTAGCGTAGCTGATTTTGCTCCCATCTTTCTATATGTATGTCTTCACCTCTTTTTTTTTTTTTCACTTTACCGGCCCTACCGCCCTTTCGGGTTTTCGCCAGGACCAGCCCCCTTTAGCTTTTTCTAGTGCGCCCTTGCGGGTTTTCACACTGAGGGGTACCCATTTTTGCCTAGGGCGCCCTTTCGGGTTTTCACCCTAGCTGGGTTAAAGCCTTTTTACCCTTGATTGTTCCCTCTAACAGAAACAATCAAGTCCGCTGGGGCCTCAATATTTTTAACCCCATTTTTTTTTTGACCCTATAACGCCCAGGGGGCGAGGAGAAAGTGGCATTCCCGTAGGGACGTATATGCCACACAAGTGGGACAAATGGGTAGATTTGACAGCCCAGGTGGGACGAATGAGTCAAATCTACGAGCCGAAAGGCGAAATGGGTTAGTAGCCCGATAGGGCATACTGAGACCAAACCCGGTGAGACAAAGAAGAGTCAAAAGACGACATCGGTTGGCAGCTCGAGAGAGCATACTGAGGCCATGCCCGATGGGACAAAAAGGAGTCAAAAGACGGCATCGGTTGGCAGCTCGAGAGAGCATACTGAGGCCATGCCCAATGGGACAAAAGGGAGTCAAAAGACGACATCGGTTGGCAGCTCTAGAGAGCATACTGAGGCCATGCCCGATGGGACAAAAATGGAGTCAAAAGACGACATTGGTTGGCAGCTCGAAAGAGCATACTGAGGCCATGCCCGATGGGACAGAAAGGGAGTCAAAAGACGACATCGGTTGGCAGCTCGAGAGAGCATACTGAGGCCATGCCCGATGGGACAAAATATGACAACCTCAAAATGTTGGTAGGGCTAGGTGTCATAGACTGACATGTAAGGTATAGCCAAGACATCAATATGATGTGTTGGTGGAGATGGGGTGGAGTCATTGACTTAGAGCCACCCTTAAAATAGATAGGGAGAGAAAAAAAAAATTTCACATTACCAACCTCACCGCCCTTTCGGGTTTTCGCCGAGGCTGGCCCCCTTTAGCTTTTTCCGGCGCGCCCTTGCGGGTTTTCACACCGAGGGGTTGCCCATTTTTGCCCGAGGCGCCCTTTCGGGTTTTCACCTCGACCGGGTCTGTGGCCTTTTTACCCCCAGCCAACTATTGAAGGCTGACTGAGTCCGCCGGGGTATCAGTATTTTTAACCCCTTTATATATATATATATATATTTTTGTTGTTTTGAGCCTTCACTGAGGAGAGGTATTGTCCTGTGAGGACTGCTGCAGAAACTCTTGCGGTGGCGCATGGTAGAGTTTCATGTGCTTGCCATTGAGAGGAGGGAACGGGCTGTTGCCTTTGTGGTCCACCACCGTGTATCGAAGACCTTCTGGATGATGTAAGGCCCCTGCCAATTGGGTTGGGAGTTTCCCGCTTGGCTTGCCGGCAATGACTTCTTTTTCTTTAAGCATGACCAAGTCGCCTTTCTTGAATGCCCGGTGCTTGACTAACTTGTCGTAAGCACGCGCCATGCGAGCTTGGTAGATCTGCAAATGCTGATAGGCTTGGAGTCTTTTGCCTTCTAAAGAGGATAATTCCTCCAGCCTCCTTTCGACTTCAGACTGCTCCTGGCCGGGTAGGCTTGCCTGAACTGCCACTCAATATGAAGCCAGCTCAATCTCTACAGGGGTGATTGCCTCAGCCCCGTACACCAGTGAAAATGGGGAACACCCCGTAGGGGTTTTATAAACAGTCCGATAGGCCCAGAGGGCTTCGTGGACTTTTTCGCTCCAATCCTTTTTTCGGCCATTTATAATCTTTGCCATCAACTTGCAAAGTGTTTTGTTGAAAGCCTCCGCTAAACCATTAGCCTGAGGGTTATAAACCGAGGAGGTTCTCCAATCAATGTGGAATTTGGCCGCCAGTGCATACATTGTCTTGTTTCTGAAGGGCGTCCCATTGTCTGAAATAATTCGACTAGGGACTCCGAATCTGTATATAATATGATATCTTACGAAGCGAGCCACTGCCTCACCTGTAACCTCTCGCAGAGGAATAGCCTCAGCCCAGCGAGAAAAGTAATCTGTGGCTGCTAGAATGAATTTATGCCCTTGAGAGGATGGAGGGAATGGTCCCACTATATCCATGCCCCATTCTGCAAACGGCCATGTAGGAGCCGTTGGGTGTAAAGGACTTGGAGGCCTCCGAGGGATTGGCCCAAAAGCTTGGCACTGGTGACAGGTGCGAGCGTATTGGTTACAGTCCTCGTACATAGTAGGCCAATAGAAGCCCTTAAGTTTGATATTCATCTTCATCTTCGTCCCGGCCTGGTGAGCCCCGCACAGCCCAGAGTGGACCTCCCGCATGACGGTCCTGGCTTCCTTAAGTGAGAGACATCGCAAGAGCACCGGGTGGTCCTTTTCCTGGGCGAGCCTGAAGAGAATACCATCAAGCAACCGATATGACACAGCCCTTCTAAGCAACTGCACCCTTCGAGCTCGTTCCGGAGGAAACTGCCCGTTCTTGATTTGTATAATTGGCTCGCGCCAATCTTCTTCCTCTGGATCATTTCCCTCTTCGAGGTGGTGAACCTCATAAATGGTGAGGCCCGATTCTTCATCAAGCATGCTGGGCATGAGCCTTCTGTGCCTGACTGTAATATTCAATTCACCGTCAGGTGAAAGCTTCAACGCGGCTGCTAACTTTGCCAACGCATCTGCCTGAGAATTACTACTCCTCGGCACATGGCTTATCTCAAAGAGATAGAACTTTTCTTTAAGCCTCATAACGGCCTCAAAGTAAGGGATCAACTCCTTTTTCCGCACATCATAATCACCGAGGACTTGACGGACAATGAGCTGAGAATCCCCGTACACTTTAATACATTTGAGCTCCATTTCCAGCGCTAGCTGTAGCCCAATGATTAATACTTCATATTCCGCCTCATTATTAGTCAATGACTTCATGAGAGCGCAGGAATGATGAAGTATACCCCCTTGAGGGGATACGAAGACTATGCCGGCGCCGGCTACAGAGCTTACGAGGCCGCCTGTCTTCTTAACGGTCCTAGATGCACCGTCAAAATACAACTCCCAACATGGTGTGCCGAGAGACAACACCTCTTGTTCAGGATGGAGTGAGACATCTGCACCCTCTACAACATCAGGTGGTTGCATCAGCTTCTCCTCGTCTGGTAGTTCGAAGTTGAGGAACGACTCCGCCGGCACAGGGTGTGCAGCAAGAAAATCAGCCATCCCTTGTCCCTTGATCGCCTTGCGTGAGACGAATGTAATGTCGAACTCCATCAAGATAAGAGCCCATTTCCCTAACCTTCCAGAGAGGACAGGTTGACTGAGTAGGTGCTTGAGCGGGTCCCATTTAGAGATGAGCTCCACTCGATGCGCTAACAGATAGTGCCGTAACTTTTTGACAGCGAACACCAAAGCAAGGCACATTTTCTCCATAGGTGAGTACCGACACTCGGGGCCGATCAGCTTCCTGCTGAGATAATATAGTGGCTGCTCTTTACCACCCTCATTAATTTGGGCCAGGAGAGCCCCAAGGGAAGCCTCCATGGCTGCAATGTAAAGAATGAGAGGCTTTCCTCTGACAGGTGCCCCTAAGACTGGTGGAGTCAAGAGATACTCCTTGAGTTGTTCGAAAGCCTTTTGACAGCTCTCGTCCCAGATAAAGGGTGCTCCTTTTTTCATCAATTTGCCGAAGGGCATGCACCTTCCTGAGAGGTTAGAGATGAATCGCCTGATATAAGCGAGCCTTCCCTACAGAGATCTGAGCTCCGTTATGTTCCTGGGTGGAGGGAGCTCATTAATAGCCCTGATTTTGTCAGGATCTATCTCTATCCCTCGGTATCTGACGATAAAACCGAGGAACTTGCCGCTGGAGACTCCAAAGGCGCATTTCATCGGATTCATCTTGAGCTGATATTGTCGAAGCCGCTCGAAGACCCGACGTAGGTCGGCTAAGTGATTAGCTCGCCTTTTGGACTTAACGACCAGGTCGTCGACATAACATTCGACAACATTGTGCAGCATCTCATTAAAGATTTTGGTCATTGCCCTTTGATATGTGGCACCGGCGTTTTTCAAGCCAAATGGCATTCTCTTGTAGCTGAAGATGCCTTTTGGGGTTCTGAAAGCCGTATGATCCTTGTCTTTGACAGCCATACAGATTTGGTTGTAACCAGATGACCCGTCCATAAAAGACAGGGCCTCATGACCAGTAGTCATATCCACCATCGTCTCGATGATCGGGACTGGGAAGTCGTCCTTTGGACAGGCTTTATTCAGATCCCGAAAGTCGATGCAGACCCGGACTTGGCCGCTCTTCTTTTTGACAGGGACTATATTGGCGAGCCACACAGGGTATCTGCATGGCTCTATAAAGTCCACGTCTAACATTTTGTCGACCTCCGCATTCACCTTCACCTCCAGTTCATGGCGCATGCGTCTCTGGGCTTGCTTAACTGGCTTGGCTGTCGGGAGTATCGCCAGTTCATGTTCTGCCACGGATGGATCAAGGCCTGGCATCTCTTTGTACGTCCAGGCAAAGCAGTCTCTGAATTCATTCAAGAGTTGCTGGTATGCCTGTCGTTCGTCCCCACTAAGGAGGCACTTACAAAGGTGGGCTTATGTTCGCCATGAGTGCCAAGGTTGACCTCGACCAACTCATCAACAGTTGCTTGACCACCGTCTTCGAGCTCAGGTGGAGCTGGTTGGAGGTCAACGAAGTCTTCAGCTTCGTCAGGGCTGATCTCGCAGATCTCAAACTCCTCTGGTATCACCAAGTCGCCAGTAGAAGTTGAGGAGATTTCTCCTGTCTGCGAATCCTCGCCGGACACTGACGGAGGAGACGCCATTGGCTTCTATAGACTCCTGATAGAGTTCTTCAGCAGCAGGCTCCTTTCGGGCCTCCTCACGAGAGGATGATAAGAGCCCTATGGCATTAATAGCATAATGGACCCGGAATTCTGGCTCCTGCTCATAGCCCAATCCTCGGGTGTCTTTGTGAGAAAATGGAGGTTGCCCCCTGACATGTGGAGGATTCCAGAGATTAGAAAAATATGTTTTCTGCGCAGAAATTTGCTGCTGTGGAACCCCCTGCTTCATGCACATGTGCTTGAGGCGGGCAGGTATATGAGCCATGGCTTGGATAGGCTCTGACACCTTGTCAGCTGGCGATGCCCACCCGAAGTCGTCCTCCGGCGGACTTGGCGGTATTTGGTCCCCTCTGTAGAAGACAATCGGCTGAACCGGGTGACGGTCTCTCCTTCGACCTTTGCGTATGTAAGAAACTACAAAGGTCTTCAATTCTTCCACCCCGTGCTCTTCCTTAACAAAGGGAAGTTGAATGCAATTTGGGGGCAGAGGTACACTGCAGTTGATAGCTTGACTGATGAGGTTGGCCTCAAAGTCAATCTTGCCTCTTTCTGCTTGCGTAGGCTTCGACGCAGGCTTGAGACTCAACTGGTGGAGCTTTAACATCTCACGATTGACCGTGAAGAGTTGGCTTCCTTCTGGTTCAGGTTCGACCTTCTGCTTCCCCTTGTCTTAGACTTTATCGGGGATTGAAATAGTGGGTTCCCCGAAGTACAGGGAGGCATCCGCCAGGTGGCATTCATTGGGGTGAAAAGGAGCATGGTCTGCAAAGACTGTATACTGCTTTCCCCCTTTTGAATATTTAAGGCATTGGTGCAATGTTGATAGGACGACCCAATTTTCATGCAACCAGGGTCTTCCCAACAACATCTTGTAGGATGTGTCAGAGTTGATGATATAAAATATCGCCTTGGTGGTGAAGTCGCCCAGCACAAGCTTCACCTCGACACGTCCAAGGGCCTCCTCGGAGCCCTGATTAAACCCCGAAATCTTGACAGCGTTGACCTTTTGCAAGTAAGGTGCCAAATAAAGAGACTTGAACGTCTTTAGTGGCATGATATTTACTGCGGCCCCTGCATCGACCAAGATTCGATTCACCTCATGGCCGTTGATTGTCCCTTTCATATATAAGGGACGATTGTGGCAAGGGGAAGCCAGTAGCATATCCTTGTCTGTGAAAACAATATTGGCTGCCAGAGCCTCATATGCTTGGGCTTGCAACTCTGCCACATGAGCCTCATACGCCTCGGGGTCTTGGAGCACCTTTACCAGAGCTTCTCGGAGATCCTTGCTCCAGGCGATAGCTTCCCATACAGTAATGCTAGTTGGGAACCGGCTCATGTGTTGAATAATTTTACGGTCCGCCCTAGCGCGGATCTTGTCAAATGGGGGGATAAGTTCCTCCAAAGTCTTCGGAGCTCCATAGGGCTTCTCCCGCTTAAACGGACGTTGACCTTCATCTTGCATCTCTGCTCCTTCTTGAAAGAGTGGTGCCAAAGACACATCTGAGGCCGACTGAGATCCGGCTGGCTCGGCATGACCCGAGGGACCTTCTCCCGAGGCACTGTTCGAAGGACCCGCCTGCTCAAGAGCCGGCGTTGACGGAGAGTCATCCGCGGGAGCTTCTTCTCTCTCTGAGGAGTGAATTATAAAAGGGACGCCGCCCGTCCCTCGATTCTCCGGGGTTCTATCAACATTCTCCGAGGATGTAGGGATGAAGGGAACACCCCGTACTCGTGGCACAGGAATAGGGTCCGATTTTTCTCCTCTGAACATTATAACCCGGTCGGGGGTCAAAGGACTTTCTCGCCCTCGACCGCGACCTCGACCACGAGCCCGCCGACTCCTCCCTGATCGGCGTTGATATGTGGCCATGGGTGCACAGCCTTCTCTGCCAGGAGCATTTATGTTGTCCGGGGGTGGAATGGCCACCACGTTGCATGACAACTCCTGCATAACCTGTTCGAGGGCTTCCACCGAGAGCTCTTCGTCCTTGTAAAATAACAAAAGCTCTTCCGGAATTGGAATCTTCTCGCCGTCTTTAAGACGATGTAGAGTCTCCCGTAGCCAATTGAGGAGCCGGGTCTTGTGCCCAAACTTCTCCCAGGGGATATATTTATCTAATGTGACCATCCCGGTGGGGCAAGGTGACACATATTCCTCCAACTGGTCTATGAGCTTTTGCAACCGCTGCACGGGAGTAAGTTGTTTGGAGGCTTCCATGGCAGCTCCCTGTTCCGCCTGCTTTTTAAGCCTCCTCTTCAAATTTTTTCTCCGGTTCTTTTCTTGCTTCTTGAGGCGGGCGACCTCCTCTAAAGGAGGAGATGACTTTGCGGAACGAGGTTGCTTAACGCCACCACTCTGACTCCCGCGTCGCACTGGCCATCTGGCACTTTGGCTTTCGCGGCTCTTCCTTGGGCCCACGCGGGTCCACTCCTCTGCCTCAGGGGAGGGTTGGAAAGTGGCCTCGATCGCATGAGCAACTATTTCTGGTGGCAACTCCTGGAACTCCATCTGGCTGAAGTGGAGCCCCAAAGATTTTTGCGGAATCGCCGACTCTTTCTTTGACGCAGGTTGAGGATTTGTTGACTTAGCTCCAGGCTGAGTCTTAGGCTCAACCTCTAGAACTTTGCGCTTGCCCTTATCATTGCTCTGTGGGCAGCTAGTGGCAACCTTCTCAAGGCGACCGGACTGCAAGGGGGCTTTGGCCGGCCCTTTGACGGGCTGCGCCGGTTGAGGCTTCTCCAGGCTTTGTAGCTTGGCTGATCCAGCCGGAGCCTCACCCTGAGGATTCAGGACCTTGGCCTTTCCTTTATCAACTGGCCGAGGACATCCTCTTATGACAACACCTGGCTGGCTCGGTTTGGGTTGAGCCCCAGGGCTTCGTCGCACAGCGCAGTCTCCCGGGCTCTGAGCCTTAGGCTTCTCACGAGCAGTCTTGTCCCTGGCGAGCAACGGGAACTCCCCATTTTGTTGAGGCTCGCTTGGGCGGGCCAACCGGACAAAGGCCTCGTTCTCTCGTCGAACCTGCTGAAGAGTCTCCTTGGCGACTTCTGCGAGGCGTAGCCTCGTCATAGAATTCCCCTGGGTATCCACAACCCCTTTCTGAATGAGAGTTTCAATGAAGTCTTGAACATCTTCACAGTGTTGAGTAGGGTGGGACACCCTCGCATGATACTTGCAATAGCGAGGATGACTCTTGGCCGTCTCGTTGTAATAAGACGGAGGGCCATATGCCAACACCCACCCATCCTCCAGAAGCTTGTCAAATATCTTCTCAGTGTCCTCCTTGGGAAAAGAACACTAATGGGAAGGTCGCTATCCTGGGTACCAGAGTGTGGCCTCGGTTCCCGACTGTCGGGAAACATTCCCTTCAGCAGAAGGGTCAGGCAGGTTGAATGCCAACGGCATATGGATGACATTAACTGAGAACGTCATCGCCCCACGAGCATGTGGCTGTGGAGGGCGCACTAAGGAATCACCCATATCAACTATCCCTCGCCTGATGAAATCTTCTGCAAGGTCCTTAAAGGGTTGACAGTTGAAAATAATATGACCCGATGCCTAATGAAAAGGGCAGTAATCTTGATAGAACCGGGCTTCAGGTCGCTGGTGATTAGTTGCCACTGACGGGGTTACCAGCTCAGCACGGCAGGTCGCGAAGAAAATCTGTAGAGTTTGTTCGCGGTGAAAAGAAAATGGCTTTGCAGGTTCCGCCTCTTCTGACGAGCTTGATGAGTCCTCGGACAGCCAACCATTTGACCCTGACCTCTGTGAGACAGGTGGAAGTGGGTTTGCCTCTGCTCCATGAAGGTTTGCGAGCTGTTCACTCTGGGCTTGGGGAAGAGCAGCGAGCTGATCATCCAAATAATGGAGAAATTGCAGCAACTCTCGCTGTTCTTGTCTCAGCTGGTGGATTTCCCGGCGGACTTTCCAGAGGAGCCTTCTTACAGCAAGGTATTCCGCTCCCGGCCAGCACGACGACTCGGGAATGGCTTGAGATTGCTGGTTTGAAGACCCAGCCTCGGCGGCGTGCGATGCTGAAACCAGTGCCGCCATATAAACCACATTGGCCGATCGCGTGGATCGACTCCAGTGGTGCGGCTGCGGAGGCTCAACCGCGTGACCAAGCATATTTATCAGACCTTTCTGAATAAGGTCTTCAGCTATGTCTTTAAAGACATAACACTCTGCAATGGTATGCCCCAATCTCCGGTGGTACACGCAGTAGTTGGGGTCATCCGTCTTGTCTACCTCTGCCGGCCTCCGCGGCTCTGGCAAGGACAACAGCTCCTCCTGCATACACAAATCAAAGAGCATTTTTGTGTGCTCTTTCCTAAAGGAGTACGGCTTCTTCATATTCTCCGCCAAGGCTTCAGCAGCCTTCTTGGCCTCCGACTTTTTGCCATTACCCTTCCCCTTAGCGCCTCCTTTCTCGCCATTTGTCGGGGAGAAATCCACTGCATTGATTTCTTTTCCCCCAACTGGGCGGTCCTTGGGGGCTTTGCCCTTGGCCGAGGAATGTGTCGGATGGTCTGCGAAGAATATTTCGATCTCCGCGACCACCGAGTTGAGCTGATCAAAGCCCCGGATACTGGAACCCAAGAGCTTTTCACTAACTTCGGCCGCCAGACCTCGGCGACATATGGTAATAGCATCCTCCGGCGTGGGAGGGTTATCACAGTGCATGCTAACATCCCTCCACCTCTTGATGAAGTCAAGGGTTGTCTCACCCCTTCTTTGTTTTAAAGAGCAAAGTTCCGCTAAGGAAACCTTACGCTCAGCGGTTTGGAACCGGTCAACAAACTTCTTCTGCATATCTGCCCAATCGGGTACCGAATTGGGCTTCAAACGGGAATACCATTGAAAGGCAGAACCCGTCAAAGAAGTGGCGAAATACCGCAAGAGGTAGGACTCGTCCAAAGCCAGTTCGCCCATGGCGGTTACATAGTAAGCCAGGTGCTCATGGGGCGAACCCTGCCCATTAAACTTTTGCAGCTTCGGGGCCTTGGGGCAGTCCGGAGGGAGCTTCTTGAATTGGTGATGGAGAGGGTAGGGCACGCTGTACAGATCGACTGTGGCCACTCCTTCACCATGCTGAGCGAACTTTGCTTCTACAATCCGCTCAATCATCTGCCGCTGAGCCGTCAAACTTTCGGCAGGAGTAGCAGAGAACCTTGTATTAGGCTCCTGCTGAGGTACCTCCACTTCCAGGGCCACAAGTGGTCTGGCCGCCATAGCCGACCCATTAATAGTGGCCGGAGCTGGAGATGGTTGCTGCTCAACGCTTGCCGGTACTGCAGCGGGTTGGGCAGGAGGCTCCTTATCGCGCAGGAGTGCTTGCAACATACCTTTCAACTCCTGGTTTTCGCGCCGGAGTTCTTCCAAGGTGAGAGCTTGAATCCCCTCCGTTGTACCTTCCTCGCGAGGGAAAAGGCCCTCCCCGACAGCGTCATGATCATTATCCTGGCGCTCCTCCTGTCATGCAGGGTCAGGCTGGGAAGTTCCTGCTAGAGGAACTGAGTCTAGTTGAGCCACGACCCGAGAGACGTGCTTCGACCTCCTCATAGCTTGCAATGGTTGGGTGAGGTCTCCCTGAGCCGCTTCCGTGTGCTTGTCCGTGGAGGAGGTGTAGCAGGTGAACACCCTGACAGTGTCATCTGCAACACGAGTTACCCGCCTCCTCCTCGGCGGATGCCGCACCGGGGGAGATATGTCTCCCAGCCGGTCGAAGACAGATGCTCGAGGGGCCGGACGCTGTCGAGCATTGCCCCCTCTTGAATTGTCTGAGGTAGCCCAGGGGGAAGTCGGACGTACCGGCTTTGGCGGGGCGCGGCACTGTCCCCGCTGCCGGCGAGCGCCTGGCTTGTGAGAGGAGGGCGGCTTAGTTAACTCATGAATAGAGGGGCCCTGCCCCGAGTGCGGCCCAGACTGGCGTGGGCCTTTCTCAGCCCGGGCGCGTTTAATTGCCTGGGCCTCCTCCTTGGTGACCCATATCTCCTTTCGGTGGAGCTGACGCTCCTCAGTTGGGTTGCCCCCAGACCTGACTCTGGGGGCCGCCACCTTGGGCCGGGGCGTAGCGACGTTCTTTGCCTTCGCTCCCTCCTCCCGGATCTTCCGAAGGAGTTCGAATCGGTTGGAGGTTGGGATGGTGGGGACGTGTCGGTCCCGAGGTACAATCGGCTCGCCTCCATCGAGCCTGATACGGACGTCGCCGACGAGAATAGTCTTGCCGGAACGCGAAGTAGTGGCCACGGGCCGAAGTTGTTTCCTCGCGTGGCGTTGCCCCCGTTGAGCAGGGGCAACCGTCTCAGTACGGCTCCCGCGACGACGAGGGCGGCGCTGTCCCTGTCGGGAAGGAGCAGTCTCAACCGTAATCTGGTTGACCGAGAACACTCGGCTAGCTTGAAAGACTGAAGGCCTGACATCTCTAGGCGTGGGCTTCATCGAGGGCCTGACACCCCCAGCCATGTTGTATTGTCCGGCCGACCTGACTCGGCCAACAGCAGATAAAGAGGGCCTAACACCCCCGGTAGGCATCTTTCGGACCGGGCGGGACCCGGCCGGTGGCAGGAACAGAGGGCCTGACGCCCTTCAGAGCAGTTGCCTCGGCCGGAACAGCCCGACCAATGACAGGAACAGAGGGCCTGACGCCCCCGGCGAACACCTTCGAAGCCGGGTGAACCCGGCTTACAGCACGAACGGAGGGCCTAGCACCCTCTGCAGCAGTCTTCTTAGCCGGAGCAGTCCGGCCAACAGTTGGCACTGCGTCCTCCTCAGTGATCGGAACTACCCCTAAGAAGAAAGGGGAACCGACCACCGGGGGAAAGTCGCCGAAAGCAATCGGCGTCGCCAGGTAGCCATACCTGGCGTGGGTAGCGATCACCTGCGGTCCATACGTCACCGCTGCCATTGTTGTGATCGTGATGTGACAGAGCGCTTGAAACTGGCAAGCAAAGCGTTCTTCCCTCGTCCTATAAGAGGGAGAGCAATAAGAACCTCAAAGAGGTGCAAGCCTTCTGTTGTCAAAGAGAAGAAAGGCGGGAGGGTCCCACCGGGCGTGCCAGTATGTGAGACACGGAAAAAATCTAGGACGACCTTTATCGTAGATAAAGGGTAGATTTTCGTTCTTTTTGAAAAGAAACACTCCTCTGCGTAGAGAGGGTTCCGTGGGTGCGCGTCGTATCGGACGATATAGGTTCGAGTGCTGGACCTCTCCCCGCCGACCGGAGTCGGCGTTGATTTACATCGGCTTAATGTCCGAACACCCTTGATTAAATGACAACATGAAGGCTTAAAGTTCTTCCTCGAGGCTCTAACCAATAGAGCAAGTTTGCTTAAAACAGGACGGGGGAGCTGACGGGGACCCTGACTGAGCACGCTGAAGTGGGCCACTGGGGTTTAAGCGGCGGTCTTAGACCTAGGGGTATTTTAGTAAATAACCAGACCAGAGGGATTTAGGAGTTTCTGGGCTGGGGTAGGCATAAAGCCGGGTTACTAACCTTCCAAGGCTCTGAGGCCCTTTTCAGAAGGTTTAGGAGACCATTAGATCACTTCTTAGGTCACAGGGGTATTTCGGTAACTTTACCAAACCCTAGGCCTAGGTTTAAGATGACCCCCGAGCGCTGGACTGAGCCAACAGCACTCCCAAACTAAGCCGACAACGAGAGGTTCTAGAGAAGACACTCACGGGTTCAATTGGTTGGAAGTAGGGGTAAGTATGCAAGTTTTTAGAGAGTCACGGTTTATATGCAATATTGCATTAATGAAGTGTGCCGGGCATAATAAGGTGCTCTTATAATTTTGCATGAGTACAGAGGGTGTCGACAAATTATCGACTGTACATACATCCGCATCATGGCGGGAAGTAGGGGCATACCCCTAATTACAAAAGTTGCAGGGTAAAACTGCAATTTACAGGACTTAAGCCTTTCATGACCTCGAGGAGGACATTTTTACAATTTGTCATCGTGATGACATAATGACATAATTGCATAAGTCCGTCACTCCGTTGCATAACACATTACGAACACGGCCCGTTGAAGGGCATAATTGTAAATATACCCCGTAGGGGCATATACACAAGGCCCGGGGACTTACCCCACTCAGACCAAAAACAACGAACAACTTGAACTTGAAGTCTAGGCAAGTCCACTTCTCCTCCTCTTCCTTCGTGTCCGTCCCCCTTCAATGGGACCCATGGGGTCTATTTATAGAAAGTAGGGAACCGGCCCGGGGGAAGTGGGACCCGGGCGGGTCAAGGCGACCCCGGGCGTGTTCCTTTCCCTCCAAAAAATCAAATTTTTTTTTTTGAAAAATGGGCAGTTACTAGACTGACCCGGATGCGCAGCACCCCGGGCGGACCCGCCCGGGGGCGCGCGGTCCCGGGCGGACCACCCCGGGCTGGTCTGCCAGCCCGCGCGCAGCCGCGGGGAGACCCGCCCGGGGGCCTTATACCCCGGGCGGGTTCCCCCCTCCCCGGGCAGTCCCCTTGGCTTCTTTTAAAAATCTCCGTACGGCTCCGACAGCGACGTTTCTGCACTTGACTCCACGTGGAAGAGGAAAAGCCTTCTCCTTGCCTTGTTCGTTGTCTTCCGCGTCTCGCTCGTCCATCGGGGAAGGAGTTTTTGATCCTACGAGACGTGATACACGCCGTCGAGGTACCAAAACAATGTGCATAGCACGTCTTCACACCCCTAGGGCTTGGGTTGATTGATTAAAACCCGGAACCACATGACTATAATAGTCTCCGTGGGTTTATCGCGGGTTCTCCTCGCTTCCGCGGGATAGAACGGGTTGGACCGAGCCAACGCCGTAAGCATGGGCCTTTGACGCACACATGCGTACATATATAAACGTATATATACATTTATTTTCTGGTTACAACAATTGCCCATCATCTTAGGGACGATGCTGGTCAACCTGGAACAAGCAATTTGTTAAGTATAGATAAAAGAGCAAATATGTTAGGTATAGATAAAAGAGCAAATATGAACACACAATATCTATGAAAACAGATAAAAGAGCAAGTCTAAAGCGTGTGCACAAAAACCAACATCCAATATATGTGCAGGGTAGTAGCCTGAAGCCCATATGTAAGTGACATGCGTCAGGCTGCTTCAAAAAATTATGTGAGTGCTGAAAATGTCAAACGAGTACATAGTTAAAGTGTATCCCACGTATCCAAGAACACATGTGACATCTATGAAATAGTTAAGGAAAATTAAGGAACATAATAAAGCCACATAATTAAGGAAAATCAAGTGTTTTGAATTCTGAATCTAAGCAAAAGAAATCAGAACTGAATTCAATGTTAGAAACATGCCGTGAATGTTGTACTACTGACAGACTTACTTGTGCTTTGAAATATTTTGCGGTGTTTGACCTATAGATAGGGCAACTGACGGACTTGTACAACTTCACAAGTTAGGTACTTTAACTAACATTGATATTATCATTGAAATGGATGTTGGCTGTTTCATGTTCTATTTTACTCACATACCAGAACATAACCATATTCATTTTTCACTTCTATAAGGATTTGATGGCTGAACTGTCAGTGACTCAGTGTGACTGAAGCAATAGCATGCCATGTAAATGCATGCTTGTGTTTTTGTTGTTTCCCCTGTTCGTTACAAGCTAAATATTGTGTGCATAAAAGACAAGATCTAATATGAACATCAGATCTTCATTGTCAATCTGCCCCCATCCACCTACATGTGAAACACAAGCAATCAACATTATACACTCATGAAGGGGGACAAAAAAAACATTATGTCTCACTAAATATTCCCCTCCTTTTTCAATAATTGACAGAATCAAATAAAGTAGATGTAAATTGAACCTTTTCCAATAGATGATTGCTGGAAGACTAATGTACCATTATTCATAAACATCGATGGGAAATACAGATATAGAACCATTATTCATAAACAAACTTCCTTACCATATCACATGGTGGATCAAAACTATGTCCAGTTGGTGCATACAATCATGGTAAACTACGTTAACTATGCTAGACAAAGTAGCATGTGGGGTCACAGCTAAGTGCCTTTTAAAAGGAGGCCTAAACAGATCAGAAACGATATGAAATCAAGTTTTTTAGAATTCTAAATCTAAGAAAAAGAAATCAGAACTAAAATTCAATGTTAGAAACATGTAGTGAATTTTGTTTCCCATCTCATTTTCTTATGAGAAACAACTAGTTTTGATAAAAGCCAAGTCTTGGTTGACATCTCAAATTTCAGAAAATGAATCTTACAATCTGAAACAACTTACAATGATGAAAGCCAAGTCTTGGTTGACAGCTCAAATTTCAGGAATTAATATGTTCTTGGGAGACAGGGAGAAAATATGGTAGTCCAGTTTAGTTCAAGTAACAAGCTAGAAAAAATGCAAATAATAGGAGAACATAACTGCAATGGTGAAGCCATTTTGGATATAAATTTTGGATGATATATCGAGATTTGAAGCCATTTTCTTTTGAGCCTTTCTAAAACATATGTTATAAACAGAGCAATACACTTTTTCACAGTCAAGAGACAATGAAAATCAGAAAGAATGGATAATCATCCTCAAATGTTTTGTACTTACCTCGAGAGATTAACTACTTTTTCTTGGGCAGAGAGAATGAACATAGAAGGGAACATGATCTCAGGCAAAGTAATACCAGAGGGCCTACGGCCAGGACCTTGAGCAGGGGACGAACGCAGTCAACGATAGGGTTCAGTCTCAAGGATGAAGGGCTTCCCAAGACGCAGTGAGGGAGCTAGGGTTCGCTCGACGATGGAGGGCCTTTGAGGATGAGCCGATCAAGAGAGCTAGGGTTTGCTCGAGGATGAGTGCTTCCACCACAGGCTTTCGCGAACGAGGCGATCGAAGGAGACTGCAACTGCCGGCAGCGTCACGGGCTTCCGAGGAGAAGGTGATCGACGGCGTCACGACCTTCCATGGAGGAGGCGGGAGATGATTGTGAGAGGGGTTGTGAGAAGGAGGCCAGGCGATTGAGAGGGGGTGAACCACGGAGATCGAATGAGGGCGAACCATAGAGCTAGGGTTTGATCGAGGAGCCAGTGTGGGAGGAGAGGACAAGATCGGTCGAGCGAGTGTGGAGAGAAAAAAACGGGGTTAATGGGGTGGGGATAACTCATTCCACCATTTTTTCCAACCCCATTTTCGGGGATATATCTATTTTGCTTATCCCCGGATATCCCTGTCCAAAATGTTCTTACCAAATGCATAATAGGGTTTAAATAGGGATATCCCCCATTTATCCCTCTACCAAACGTCGCCTTAGATGCTACGCCCTCAGGACAAGGGTTCCAGGTTGTTGAGGTATTGGATTTGTGTGCTCTGACAAGTATAGATTGCCCCTCTGTGCACCTGAATGACTCTACTAAAATATGCACAATTGTGCTGAAGAAACAGGCGATATACTTTTCTTTTTACATTAAAGAACAACTCAAAATTTGTTTCATCATGACTTGGGGCAACAATTCATCAGTTCCATAGCAAGTGGTGGAAGGGGGTCTAAAAAAAAGGTAAGTCAGCCCTTAACTTCGGGAAATCTTAATTGTGGCTTAACTTGTAATAATCCCACGAATTTAAGAAGAATAATTATCTATTTGTGATTATTATATATCAAGGGGGTGCAGCTTAATTTAAAGACTGGCCCGCATCTTGTAGTAATTACAATTAACCACGCTGAATGAAAGCAACGGATAATTAATTACTTACTCGTAATTAATGTCGTGTTGGAATGAATGATTCATTGATGCTCACGTTCCATAGAGACTTAGTGGGAATGATTCGTTGATGCTCACGTTCCATAGAGACTTGGGCAGGCCCACCGAAGGCAACCACTAGAGCTTCGGGCATTCAAATATGATCAATTCTTGAAGGGTGATGAGAGTGTGGATGCCACCCCCCCCCCCCCCCACGACATCAGTTCCCGGCAATCCCTGATGATCAAAGCTTCCGGTGCAGTAAGATGACAGAGCACCTCCACTGTTGGGAGGCTCGTTATATGCAGACATCCCTCAATGTATAGAGATCTGAGATAGCACAGGCCCTGCAGGTATGTTGCAAGAATCCTATCGTCCAGGTGGCTGTCATGGGAGATGGACAGGATTTCAAGTGAAGAGGGCAGACCGCTCAGTTGCAGTAGGTCGGAGCAGTCTCGAATTCCAGAGACGTCAGAGGGGTGAGGTGGTCTCGAATATTATTGGTTGGCCCCACCGCCACCTTCTCCATCTCCGGAGGAGGAGGAGGAGGAGCGGGTGGTACTATTAATGATGGAATATTAGAAGAGACGGAGCAAGCCTGATGTAGTTGACGATGATGATCTCGTGTGATTTCCAAGGTCCTAAGCGTGGCTGTCACAGATTGGTTTTGCAAGATGCTGTTCAGAAGTAGTTGTGCTGTGCTTGAAGCCCCAACACTCACACAGAGTTCGGAGAGACAAGTGAGCTTAGGTAATATGCTCACCAGTCTCGGCAAAAGGTAAGTGCCCGGCAAGGAAGTGAGCTCCCTGCAACCTCTAATTGACAGCCTTGAGAGCCTTGGGAGAGGGTGCTGTAGCAGCCCATCATCATCATTGAGGGACCTCAAGTTTGGGCAGTCGTGAATAGACAAGTCAGACAAGGAGGGTGAGGACATGTGGTCAGCATCCCGGCCAGCACCAGCACCACACCACAGCATCCCACCAGTCTCGGCAAACGAGTCAGCCCCACCTTCCATATCTTCAGACTCTCTAGCGAGCGAGGGAGAGGCGGCATCTCTTTCAGCTTGGGGCAGCGACCAATTTCAAGTGTGTGAAGGCGACGAAGAAACGAGATCTGTTGTTGTTGCCCCTCCTCATCATCGTCCCCATGATGTGGTACCTCCCACTCCCGCATCCGACCAAAGTGCAGACTCTCCAATGATGGGAACCCCAGCATTTTGAACCCTCCCCCTCCTCCTTTACCCGGATCTATCCGTCTCAGGCTTCTCATTTCAGTGATTTCCAAGTACTTGAGGCCGGGCAGCTGTCCGAGAGGTGGCAATACCTCCCAGTTTTTACAATATGTTAATTCAACACTTTCTAGCAAAGAGGAGGAGACCCACGACGGATCCTCCAACCACCTCGGAGATCTGATACCTCCATAACTATAGATCCTCAATTTTGTGATGCTATGCTGGCTGCAGGCCTTCCAGTACCCCCTCTTCTTCTTCTTCTTCTTCCGAGGTCCCATGATCATCCGATGATGGGTGGTCAGCCCATCTATACGCCCATTCCAAGGTCAACGTTTCCAGATACATTTTGGCGTCCAGCCTGGCTTGCGCGGCCTCTTCCTTACCGGTGACCTGCTCCAGGTTCCGTATTCGAAGGTGGCGGAGCATGCTCATATCCCCCACCTCCTTCGCCTTCACTCCCCTGATGCCTAGCTCCTGAAGGGCAGTCAACTTCCCAAGGTCTTGAATGCTGGAAACCAGTTCGTCATCAGTCACCTCCACATGCATCAAGTTCACCAACGCACTCATATTACCTGGCAAAGCTTTCAGCCGCCCGCAATCTTCTAGTTTCAACACCTGCGCACAGACCGGCGTGGGGAGGGGGGGTTGCAGAAAGTTAGTTACTCGTCAACCAGGTAAGAATTGTGTCCTTAAATTGTCTTGCAAAATATAAAGACTTTTGAAATTAAAGCACAAGGCTAATATATTTATGGAATTAGTTTGTCATTGGACTGCAGTTTTTTCTTTTATATATAAAAAGTGGCAAATTGTAAAAGTACGTTAATGTAGTACTGTTTTGGCTTACAAATTAACTTGCACCTCTCTACGTGCTTCCCAATGTATATATGCAGTAAGTTTATCACTCTAATGAACATGACTTTATAAAATTCTAAAAGACAAATACAATTTTAATTTCCCTTGCACTTTTATAGGCTCCTTATACGAGATGATATTGTCGCTTTTAAAGAATGCACCATCATTGCATGCATACTAAACTACCCAACTACGGCTACACAAAATGCAATTTATATAATATTTTCCAAAGTTCTACATCAAAACAAACAGCTTGAAGGAGAAAAAGATAACTTAATCCTTTTGTCAACTAAATAATTAATCTTTCATCCACTCAAAAGGAATAGTCTACATTTGGAAAGGAACCGGGGGGTCCAGGACATCCCTTGAAGATGATGAATCAAATCTGCAAGACTTGATGGAACTTATACACTGAGTTATACTCGTTGTAATAACAAATATTAATTATAAACTCTGATTTATAAGAATAGATTTTTTTAAATAAATCATTGTTAAATTTGTAAAAACATCATTCTTGGAAACGTATTAGCAGACATACTATTACGTAAAATTAAATAATGTAAATATGTCTTTTAATTTGTAAGCATGCGACTTCTTTTGACAAAAACTTGTAAAAAAATAATGCGTAGATGGCCTTACATGGTATTTATGTACTATTTGATTTTTAATATTGGTATGATTGCTAATATAATTTTAGGAATAATTTTTTTTATAAATTCACTTCTAACAATAGTTTGTTTATAAAAAATATTATAAGAATGATATAAGTGGAAAAACATATGACAAGTTACAACCATCCATTACATTGAAAGTACCACCAATAGTAAATTAATTTTGCGCAATGAATTATATGTAAAGTTTAATAAAATAATTGGGGCATGTATGCACCAATGAGACTATTATATATGTATGTATTTGGTTTATTAATCCCCTTAATTTCTCCTTTGAGCTTCAAAAAGTAATTGATTAAAAGGCGTAACTCGTTACGATTAAAATCCGTACCTGCAGATTGTGTAGACCACACAAGGATTCCGGTAGCTCGCTGATGTCGGTATACGAAAGGTCGAGGAAGCGAAGATGCTTTAATTTTCCAATTGATGTGGGCAACTCTGAGACTTCACAAGCTTGTAGTCCCAATACACGTAGCCGTTTTAACTTCATAAACAGGTTATCAAGAAGAGGAGGGCTCAGATCAAATCTACATTGGCCCAAGAAATGCAAGTCCGCAGCTTCCCATGCTTGCACAATTCCTTCAACTTCATTGGATCAAGATGTTCAGTAGCTATCGACACATGACGTATTGCTTCAGGGAATTCATTACGTCGGACGCCATCTCCCAACCTGAAGCAATCATCTTCAGAAATGGATTCGGCCAAGTCGTGAATCAGATCATGCATCACATATCCTGAGCCGTCCACGAATCTTTCGAACCAGATTTTTTCAAAGAATGACATGTCTAGTAAATCATCAAAGTGCTGATCACCCCTAGCGGTTTGAATCAAATTTTGGGCCACCCAATGTTGGGCTAACTCAGATCTTGAAAACATGTAATCTTTGGAGAACAGAGAGCAATATGCAAAACACTGCTTCAAGTGTCCTGGCAAGTGATCGTAACTCAATTTAAGGATGGGCGAAATATCATTTGAGTGCTGCTCCAGCATGAATATCTCACTGTCGAGGATGTTTTTCCAATGCCTCGCATCTAATCTTCGGTTCAAAAGTCGGCCAATTGTCTTTGCTGCTAATGGCGAACCCTTGAGTTTCTTAACCATCCGTCTGCCAATACTCTCTAGCTGCACATTCCCAGAACCACCATCAAAGGCATAGCTCTTGAGAATCGGCCACAGATCCTCATCTGACAAGCTTTTCAAGGGAACACAAGATGCTTTTACCATATTTGACACTTTCTGGTTTCGTGTGGTAACTATTATTCTGCTCCCTTTGCCTCCATATGTAAGAGGCTCACAAAGACTTTCCCAGTTAGAAGGATCTTCCTCCCACACATCATCTAGTACCAACAGAAACTTCTTCCCTTCTATTTTAGCTTTAAACCTCTGTTGAGCGGAATCCCAATTCATCAAGTTTTTAAATGATTCCTTTTGTTGATCTCGAGAACTAGAGATAACTTCCAAGATTTCTTTAGTGATTCTCTGTACATCAAAGTTTTCTGAAACACATACCCATATCATTACATGGAACTGCTGCTTCACTGTTGGATCACTAAAAACCAGCTTTGCCAGGGTTGTCTTACCAACACCTCCCATGCCAACAAGGGAAACGACATGGACATTATTATTGTTACTGCTTGTTGGTTCATTAGTCAAATATTCTAATTCAGATCCCATCAACATCTGTATTATCTTCCTCTTCTCATCATCTCTCCCAACTATGCAACGCTTATCGGCCATCAGGAGGGAGCTAGTATCTAGTCATCTGCATTTGGTGTTTACAGCAGCTGGGCATCTTTCTCTTTACATATATCATCTAACTTCATCCGGATATGTTTTATTTGATGTGCCAAGTCACGCCTACTCAAGATCTCATCTATGCTACCAAAACTAAATATGGGAATTACTGACCTGGCGCCATATTCAACTCGTCTTGTTTCAAGGGCGGAGTCAGTAGCAGCCTCGTCAAGGATGTCTTCAGCATCATAGAGGAGTTGTTTGAGTGATCTAAGCCAATCACGCACAGCATATTTCACCTGCTTCTGCTCAGCATCTTGCAGAACCTCCTGGATGAGGGACACTGTGAGTCTCAGCTTCCCCACTTCCTCTTTGACATCCCTGAACAGTTCATACTCCTGCAAAGCAGTGTTGATCAGCCTCTTGCGCAGTGGACTCAAGATAGCAGATGCAATAAATCCTCCCCCCCCCCAAGTCTTTGGGCTTAAAAAAGTCATCCCTGGTGCCTTGCAACTGGCATCAATAATGACGATTCGGGTCCCTTGAAAAATAATAAATTAATTTGCCAAATAATAAATTAATTTATCTCATTTTTATTTTGAGTGGGAGTTATCTCTTATTTGTCTCCGGATAGCTCTCAATTTGTCTCTTTTTTTATTTTTGGCATGTCAAAAAAGTTAATCTGATTGGTTGGATTGACTTAATTCTTGTTTATCTCAAAAAAAAAATGAGAATAAACTCCATGACAAATTTGTGGGCTCCAGATATACGGGTTCACTTGTAAAATCAAAATAAATTGCAGAGATCAAATAGGATTTATTTTTTTGTAAATTCACTCAATGATATATCTGCTAATATATTTCTAATAACTTTTTTTATAAATTCACCTCTAACAATAATTTTCATGAAAAAATTCTTATTTGTTTTCACGTTTGCTACTATCCCAAAAATAACTTACGAAATCCTAAAGTTTATGAGAGCAATTAGTCATCGTCCTCGAATTACAAATATTTCTTAAAAGGCATTATATTTCAATTTAAAAGTTTCTTAATACTTTGCTCAAAGTAAATGACCCATCTGGACCAGGTCAAGGTCTAGTTTGCCCAGTACGTACCAGATATCAAAGAGGCCCTTAAAGGGAAGATATGGTTCAAGTAAATGCGAGAAGATTAATTTGAGAATATTTTTCCCCACTGATTTGGCTCAAGAAATGCGAGGCATCATACACCCTCTCTAACACTGTAATCTTATCCATTAATACTAACAGCATCAGACAGTTAATTGCTCGATATAAATTGATAATATGTATTATATATTTAAAAAATAATAGACTGTGAAGACCGAAGAGACTCTTCAAATGTAAAATAACTTTGAAAGAGAGTTAAGGGATCATGAAAAACCTCTTCCCACTCATACGTATACTTGAAAGTTTAAAAATAAAAATTCCCAAAATAATATCTACTTAAAATAAATATAATCACAAGACACAATCATGCTCATATTTCTAAATTCACAAGACTTGGCTGAAAAATACAGTAAGTATTTTAGATATTACATAATTTAACTTACGTAAGGGTGCTTGAAACGAAGAAAGAGGAGAAGCAGGGAGCAGATCTTAAGAAGATATATATAGTAGATCATGAGCATTGACTCCCAAGTCTTTGCTTGTTGGCTGCTTGCGAGGATAAGGCCAAGGGCGAGCATATTAATAATATATAAAAAGAAATAACACTTGTCACTTTTCTTTGGGCTTAAAAAGTCGTCCCAACTGGCAATCAATAATGACGATTCGGATGTCCCGGTCTTTGTCAAAATAATAAAGTAGTTTGTGAATACTCTCCGCCCAGTTTTGATTGGGAGTTATCTCTTATTTTGAGGTCCTCGATGGCCGCAGTCAGGTGCTACTGGTTGTGCACCTGGCTCTCTATGCGCCCCCACCCCCAAAAAAATGAAAAATAAAGATAAAATTATAGAAAATAGATATCAGAGGAAAATACAGCCATCACAGAAAGGAAATGGCAGGATGGGAAGCTCAGGGATCTTGGGGTGGAGGGGGTTGTCACCTGTAGGTTAGGTGGCCCTTCTCACCATGGAAACCACAGAATAAATAATAATTAGAAGACAACATGTCCAATTCTCGAAAAATATATATCAAATAACTTGATGAAACATCGTCTAATAGAATTGGAAAAAAAAATTTGAAGTCCAACACATGCAGCTATAAAGAACTAACTATTCACATAGTGCATCATCTCTTATACAGCAACAACTCTAGCCTTCTCTACCGCTTCTGTACAATTTATCCCTCGTTCTCTGTCTTTGACTGAATATGCCCCCACTTGAATTTAGAGTTCCAAAAAAAGGAATAGAATATCACACAACAATACCACCAAATAATGTTCTCAAGACTAAGCAAATTAAGGCTAGAGAGGGGGAGATTCACAGCCCAAAATATGTGTGGCCCAAGACGGCCCAACAAAGTCTGCACAGCCCAACGAGTGACAGCCTCTACTGGGCTCACTCATCAGGAGGCCCAAATTGTTGCTCCTAAACCATAATCCTTCATTTGGAGCTTCATTTCCCAGCTCGCATTGGTGGATTAAAGGCTTATGTCTTTAGTAGAATAGGAAGGATGCATATGCCTGCCTGTAGGGGTCCATAGCCTCTATCATTTTTGATTTCAGTTATTAATCTATAGCAGATGGAGGATTAGAGTGCCCTTTACAAAAACTATTTTATCACTACAATTTTTCCATCTTGAAAATGATCTCCCTATGATCATCTGCCTGAATATCGATTCTTGGCTTGCACAGGATCTACTACATTGTAGATAACTCCTCCACAAGTAGGAGGTAGGACTATATTGGCAACATATCATGTGACCTACATCACAGGCAGTGTTTCTTCTTACTAATATTTATGGATTACAATCCTCTATGTAAAGAATCCACAACCCCTTGGGATAGATAGAACAGTCAAATTGAAGCCCCTTAAAGCTCCAAGCACAAAGAGTATTTGTGTCATGGGATACCTTATTAGCATTAAAGATGTACAAAAGGCATTGGGATAAGGCTCTGATGATGATGATGATGATGATGTACAAAAGGCCAAACATTAGTGCAATGACAGCTCCTTCTGAGATTGAAGAGATTACGATATTGATTGAGCTGCATCAATGTTCTCATTTATGTCCCGAAGATCCTGCTTCGGTATGACAATATGTGTTGTTTTTACACATGAAATGATACCAATCAACAAGGCTATGAGTGGCTTGTTGAACATGGGGAGAACAAGTCTAGGATTAAAGTCAAGGTTCTGTAAAAAAAAAAAAACAGAAAATATGGAACTTTGAGAAAAGCGATATAGAAAAAAATGATCATTATTTATGGGCATGAAATCCTCACAATCATGAGTTTATTCTATCAGGTTCCATTGTGCAGAATGAAAAGAATATTGGTGTTTATATTAATGACAGATCAAAGAGAGGCTAGATCAATGGCACCAGTTTAAAAATTGAGATGAGAATCAGGTAACAATTTGGCTCACCTTTCTGTGTGAAGGTCCTGTAATCAACCAAGACAAGCCTCTTGTGTCTCCACCTGAGTCCAAAACTTTAACCATCAATTCAAGAAAATTGTTTGCTTACTTATGGAACTCAAAAATATTTCAAAACCAGATTTTCTAGAGGATCCAATAAATGCCAGTAAGATTGTTGCTTCTTTAGAGAGCATCAATTCCTAAAAAATAAAAATTAATTAATTAACGAAGGTCTAGCATTGTGACAATAAAAGCTAGCAAAATATCAATAGTCCCTCGCTCTTATGGAATGAGAATACACCCCACTTGTACATCCATCTTTTACTTTTAATACAATAGCAGTATCTCACCCACTTTCAAAACACAAAAATAAGGATACTCCCACTTTTTTATTAAAAGAAGTGAACGTTGGTTGCGTTCGTTGTCAACAGGAAAAGCATAAAATTAAGGGTGTCACACAAGAAGAGAAGAATAATGAAGCTATCTAATTATCATTAGGAATCAAGAAATGTGAGGACTTACATGTGTGATTAAATTACAGTTATGTATGATATGTTCTTCATATGTGATTTGTAAGTGTCATCGGTAAAAGTCTACTATACGTACAAAAGAATGGAGGAAAATCTGGAATCAGATGCTTTTTTTCGGGGTCCTTCAAAATAAGACCGTCAAATATTTTTATCCTTCAAACTACTTTTTTATCAGAGGGTGGTATAAAGAACAAAAGTAACAAACAACTAAAAATGACCATAAAATTTCAGGATGTGGAGTGTGAACTCTACGAAGAAGAGAATGTAAGAGAGACAACCGCGGGAGTTGCCCTTGCGGGTTTTAACAAAAAATCACGCGTGAGTGCATGTGTGTTGCATGGAGTGTGATCGCCAGGGGTCGAAGACCCCAAAAACAGAAAGGAAAGTGATCGCAGGTTATACCTTGGATGCGGGACATTTGTGAGGGTTCCTTCTTTCTATTCCCTCGGCCGACCGATGAAGAGAACTTTCCTTTGATTACCCTTGCAAGAAAATGAAACAAACACCGAACTGGACTAGAAACAACGGTAGTGTAGTATCAATCCCTTGTGATGAAAGAACGATGAAATCATGAACAAATACACACCTTGTTGGTGTTGTTTTAAACCCCTTTTGGGTGCAAAGGGTAGGGTATGCTATGATGAAATGTGATTTGTGAAGAAATGCACGAATGTGGGGTTCTCTTGTGAAGAGAAATGAAACACAAACTAAGACGATGAATGGTGCATGCAGCTAAAGAAAACAATGCACAAGAAGAGTAAGGGAAAGAAAAGCTTATTGCGGCACCGGTGGCAAGCTTCGAGGGACTTCGGTAGCGTGAGGACGTCGTGCACAAGCAAGGGACGAGGGATCACTCTTCTCTCAAATGATCGGGCACACGAAAATTTGACGGAACCTCCCCTTAATGGCAAAAGAAAACCTCACGGGCTCAGAGTGATTTCTCCAGAGTTTCCCCCTCCTCTCAATAAGGATTTTGAAGCCCCTTTGTTCGTGGGAGGGGGTGCCCTATTTATAGGCAGATTGGCGAAATAGGCGTCCCTATATATGATGGGATGCCTATTAAAGGACGTGTCTAGTCGACCAAACGTCCCTTCAAATTTGAAGCGTCCTCTGAACGAGACACCCTTTTGAAAGGTGTCCCATTGAGGGGACGCCCCTTTCTCCTCTCAGTGCCAAACACGACGTCGAATGCACGATTATCAACTTTCGCAGCTCACGCGTTGAAAAATGCCGATTTGCTACAGTAATGCTCCAGTAATTGGAGCAATAATCGGCATGTGCATTTGAAAATTGGGATTTTCGGTGCCGAACTTTGACCAGAAAGAGGCATCCCTTACTGGGGATGCAGTTCAAAGAGGCTTCCCCGCCAAAGGGCGCCTCACAATTAAAAATCTGAAAAATTACAAAAAGATCAAGAAAACTAAGTTTTCACTCAAATAATCCAATAACGAGAGTCACTTTCGGGCACTATAGTGTGATATGAGATTTATTCAATGTGATGTCAAAATAACTTGTCTACATGGAGTACATGTCAAAATAACTGATTAAATGAAGAGACTTCAAAGAAATGACTAACAAGCAAGGGATTAAAAGATTCATTTGGAATCAAGATTTTGCCACTATCTTCGCAGTGGAAACTTGGAAAGTCAAAAGAGAAGATGCATTGGATAGATCATGGTGAGACATCAATGGGAAGAGATTAGATAAGTTTCTAAAGCAGATTGGCATCTCGGTGAGGAGTAGAGAAAGAGATCTGGGAGAGATATGGAGAGATGTGGCAATCCATGTGTGAAATGTCCAACATATAGAACTCTACATTCATGTGCTCTAGGAAAATTCCTATCAATTAATTGGTGTCAATAAGAAATTGTAAAATGCAGCTTATAGGTCACTTGTAGGTTGTCATAAAATTGAAGTGCATTTAAAAGGTACTCCAGGATACCATTTTTAAGCATCTGGCTGCATAAGTTGGTACAAACCTACAGAAGAATGGCCACAACCAAGACTATAATGAATAATAGTGCTGTCTCAAATACTTGAAAATTTTACATCCATCGGACACTCCATTATCCATCCGAAAAGAACTGCAAATGGAACCTGCACAACAAAATAATCATTCTGAGTAGAGACCATCGATGGGAATCAATGAGAACCCAAATAATATGGCTTCAAAGTGAAACAAATAACTCTAAGCATTTACTTGAGCTACATGCATCTTGATCAAACTAAAGGATCAATCCTAACAAAAGGCAAAACACAGTAACAACTTTTATGAACTATTGGGCCTCTTCTCTATCTCATTTTACCCTTTGGTGACTGTTACAGTTCTAGTTTAGTGACATACTACTTTTTCTTTATTTTCCTTCGCATTATGCCTTTTGCTTCTGATGTAAATGACAGGAGCTTCCAAGTACTCTATACCAATATATGCTAAATGGGGGTATGGAGCAACACGCCTGATCCAGACCCCACACAAAATGTATAAGGGTACCCCATCTCCAAAGAACTAAAATTTAGAAAGTAGTAAAAGTAGTTGAACAAAGGCTATATTACCGAGATAGAAACAAATCCATAGCTTGTCTCCAATTCCAGGAAAAATATGAAGATAAGAATTTTTTGTAAGACAATATTTAAGGTATTTTACCTTATCAATGAAACATACAAGATGACAATGATATGACTATTGGAATGTGTTTCCATGATACCCATATCCTTCAAAAAATGCAAAAATCAACAAGATTATTCAATAAATGAAAACTAAACAAAGCATGGAATTTATTTTTTATTATTCTAATTAATTAACTATACAGAGAAGGAATTAATGAAACTTGAAACAAAAGTTTGCATCAAAAAGTATGTAGCATTTATTCAGAACTCCGAAATAGTAGCAAAATACACTGGCTTCAAACTGAGAGCTAATACCAATCAACTGAAATCATTCACAGCAGTGTTCCATGTCCCCCTGTTTTGAACCTGATTTAATGATTTCCATATGCATCAACAGTTGAAATTGGGAATTCAAGACACTTCCCTCTAGATTATTGCATGCACTAAAGATCTCAAGCTATAAAAAGTATAAATGAATAAAATAAAAAAGTAAGATATTTTCCTGAAGAGGACGTCATATGCTCACATACATCATTTCCTCTTGCCTATGCAAAGAGGAATAACGTCATTAAGCATGCACACCGGGACAGAGGGCATTGCATAAGGTAACAAACAAGATTTTAGGGCTTTTCTTTACCTTCCACTTGCCTTTCAAAACGTCGGTGGCTGCAAAAACCTCCCTGAGGAGTGGAAATCTGCAGAAAAAAAGGAAAAAGGGGGGAAAACAACCAGAACAAAAACAACACTAAAATGTGAGAAGAGTAAACAAATTTAACCAGACAACACACAGCGGAGAAGGCATCGCATTTCTTCAAAACAAAGTGGATCAAAGATCACATTTGAGGGTTTGGCTGATGAGAGTGAAGGTGGCCAGCAGTAGGCGTGGTATGACAGGGGGGTCCAGAGTGGAGTGGCAGTCATAATCAAAAAGGAAATGTGAACAAAAACTAGCAGTTGACAAAAATATGCAGTATTTTTAAAAAAACTTTCAGAACACCTTAAATGTGTGATGCGCATCACTGCCTGGTAAAATCAACTCGTCAAACAGATTTAAGAGGAAGAAAATGACAAAGTCTTGTATATAATTATGCACATTGTTTGTCTCAAGTGCAATAAAAAAGGTAAATTACACATTAAAATACAAGAATTCTAAAAAAATTACACATATGAACCTTACCCAAGAAAAGAAGAGGGGCTGCATCAAAAGCTCAAGCTGAAACCCTAAACATAAAAATATTTCTTAGAACAGGAGAGAAAACCTACATAAGAAAAAAAAGCAGTAGAAGCAAAACAAAATACTTAAAATGTCAATCTATGCTGTTATTAAGAAATCAATAATCCAACAGGAGGAGGAGGATCTTGACAGAAGCAAACAAGAAGATAAGCATACTACAATCTTTGGAATAGATAGTTTACCAGCATCCTTAATACAGATACATATATGGTCCACAATAATTGAGACAAGAGAACGCCCAGTCGCTTCGATACAATTCTCTGCATGATTATAAGAGGTTGAGTTAACAAGAATCTAGCATGTTTTCTTTTTTTAACAATAAGTATGAAATTAGATTGTTTAATCAACCTGAATACTACTAAGCCTTTGGGTCCATGTCACCTCTGTTTAGACGATAGTGTTGGTTTTTAGGAAAGTTGTACAGTATAGCACAACAACTATAAGTACCAGGTTCACTTAAAGCAAGATAAACAGCTTCTGTGACATGAAGTTGAAACCTCAAAAGTCCGAGAGGTGTTGGGATATGGCCGAACAAACCCAAATATCGTGGAGGGAAAGGAGTTCAAATAGTTTTGAACTCGTCAAAGGCTATCCCCAGGATCCCAACTAACTAACGGAGAGAATATCTCCTCGATTCCAAAGGAGGCCTGGGGCGGAGGTGGCTGACGGTCAAAACGTTTGTCCCCCTACCTCTTTGCTCTTCACTGGTATCAGAGCACTGTTTTCGATCCCTCGCGGTCGCAAGCTTTCGCTGGGTCACCGCACATCGCAGCCCCGTCCTACTCTCAGGGCCGCGCTTGCTGCCGTTGTCTCGCTGCGAGATTGTCGTCGTCGTCGACCGCCGCGTTTGCAACGCCGCTGCTGACGTCCGCCACTGCTGCTCTGCCGTAGCCCCACCCTCGCCGCGTTCCCCTCCCCGCTTGTGATTCCTCCTCCCTGCCGGTGGTTCGCCTGGGTTCCTCCTCCGCGCTCTTGCCGCTGGTGCCTCATTCTTCGCCGCGCCCTGCTGCTTAGCCGTCCGCTGCCTCGTCACTGCTGCAGAAGTGCCATGGCCCGCCTGTGCTTCTCATCGACGCAAGGTGCCCGTCGTCGGATCTCGCCTCCTTCGCCACAGTCGCCGCACAGTTCGCCTCACTGCTGCATCTCCAGGTAGGTGGCCGACCGTCTGGGTATTTGGGAAAGTTGACAGTGAGGTATATAACGGGCATATATAATAAATAACCACGGGTTATCCCTGTGCACCCTTGCCGAGGATCTTATCAGTTAATTAAAAAAAAAAGGGGGGATGCATGCGAAGGTTTATTCAACATGCTTTCATTGAGAATGGTTGACTGATCTGTACTGTACACGTAAAGTGAGCCAAAGATTCAGATAAAAGAAATTTAAAGAAATTTTACTGAGTTTTTTGTTTCCTGTGTATAAGAGAGTTTTCCTTTGTTTGCACCGTAAGTAGCTTTTCTTTTACTTGCATGGTAAGCAACCTTAAAAGTGGTTATTTTCTGCTTCCCGTAGGCAACCTTAATTAACCTTCTCTATTTTCGTAGGCCACACAAAAGAAAGACAACCTAATTCATAGTCTCTGCCTTTAATACCGACTTTAGAGTATGGTCCTTAATACCTTAATTAACCTTCAGAGAGAGTTTAATTTTTATCATATTTAAAATTTAAATTATTTATATTTATATCTCTGTTTAAAATTTATTATGACCAAGAACCGTAGAATCGGCAGATTGTTATAACATCAGAACTTATTGAAAAATCATTTACATCTCTTGTTCGTTTTTTTTTTTTTGCTCGTTGTCGTGACTGTTAATCTGGAACTATATTTTATGTTGCTCAACTGTGTTACTGAACTTTCGTAATAATATAATACATATGCCTGCTACTACGATATTGGGGTTCATATAGCTTTAATTTCCTTCGTAAATCTATCATGTTAGTTCATATATCTTGTTTAAATAATGTATACTTATTTATCCTTGTTTAGTTAACATATTCACCCTTGTTATTATACCTTGTATAAAATTTTAAATTTAAAAGGCATCACATGATATTGTCATAATTTCATGTTTATTGCTTTACGTCATTTCATATAAATGATTGACTACTTAAATATTGTTTAACTTTGTTAAAACTAACAAGATACAACCTTACTTGCTTAATCCACATTAAAATTTATAACAATTGACAATATAGAATATGATATGTGGCATGGGAATATTAGGTTTGGTCTCATCTATGACAATATAGAATATGTTATTGATAGCATTGTCCCAGAACTTAGTGAGAATTCCTCGTAAGGGGATAGAAGAAAAAGGGAGCAATGGATATCCGGCGATAGAAAAGCTAAAAACTTAATGTTAATGTTTCATGGAGGACAATCTCATCAAGTATTTTGAGACTTTTGAGACTGCCAAAAATTATAGAATACTATCAAGAAGAAGTATGACATCACTACATAGGTGAATACTCAACTCTCTAATTATGATAGGGATTTTAACATGCTCTACAAACTTAGTGAATTGCCGATTAGTCCCTCAAATCTGACTATTGTCTTAAAAACTCTTATAATCTTTAACATTTTACAAATGAATCCCTGTAGTTGGTTGTCGTCCACAAAAAAGAATATTCCGTAGAATATTCCATCTAGTGTGTGGAAAAAGTCTAAAATACCCCTGTTGGCCGTGGACTCTCTCTCTCTCTCTCTCTCTCTCTCTCTCTCTCTCTCTCTCTCTCTCTCTCTCTATGGGGTGGGTAAGGGTCGGAGGTCGAGGGAGAGGGGACCGGAGGGGGGCGGTCCACCAGAGGTGGAGGGGAAGGGGAGAGGCGGAGGGGAACACGAGAAGGGGAGGGAAGGGAGACAGAGGGAGGATCGGAGGTGGAGGGGGAGAGAGACGGTGAGGGGAGGGAGACCGCCGGAGGTGAGGGAGGGCATCCACCAGAGGTGGAGGGGGAGGGAGACAGTGAATCAGAGGGGGGAGGTGGAGGAAGGAGACTGTGAATCAGAGGGGGGAGGCGGAGGAGGGAGACGGTGAATCAGAGGGGGGAGGCGGAGGGGAACACGAGAAGGGGAGGGGAGGCAGGGAGACGGTGAATCAGAGGGGGGAGGTGGAGGAGGGAGATGGTGAATCAGAGGGGGAGGCCGAGGGGAACACGAGAAGGGGAGGGGAGGCATACGGTGGATCGGAGGGGAAGACATGAAGGGGAGGGGAGGGAGACCGTCGGAGGTGAAGGGGGGCATCCACCGGAGGTGGAGGGAGGATGTAACGACCCGAGATCTGGATACCAGGAAGACCCGATACCATTCGAATCCCAAACCGCCGCCCACGAGCCGGAGGGCTCGGAAGGGATAAAAGGATAGGTGTGGTGTACATAGAAATAAGAAATAAAGCAGGATAACTCAACAATTAACAGAAATAAACAATCTAACTACAACAGAGAGTCCCGTCCAACAGAAATTATAGTCTAAGGCAGAGAACGTACCCAATACCGAGTGAACACTCGGCCCGACGAGCTGGCAATTAGGAACCTCCAAACAGCACCCTCGAACCTCGAGGAAAAACCACCGCACTTGAAAAGCAGAGGTGAGCCTCCTGTCACTGGCTCAGTATCCCGTCACTGGCTCAATAGGGGTCCCACGGAACCGCAACTGAGAACAATAGCGGTAACGGAAAGTCGTTACTACAAGAACGACAACAACAACAGGAAAGGTAACTACGGTGGCCGGTGAAACCTCGGCTCTACAGCTACTCCTACTGTTCCGGTAAACACGACCCGGTCTCCCAGTCGGGGGACAACCAAGCCACGAACCCGACATCCCGATCCCACGGTCGGGAGACAACCAGACACGAACCGCCCTAGCCACGCTACTAGGAAAAAGCCACGACACCCCAGTCACGGAGGCCTGCCCTCACTGAAGGGCCCAAGCCAAAATCACACGGCCACGACCTCGCCGTCGTGAACACTACGCTGTCTAGGGAAAAGCCCTCGATGACGCTCACTGGAAACCCCAGACCTCGTGTAATATCCCGGACCTTTCGGATCCTTCTTCGTGGGTCCCGGATCTAGTTTTCGGAGTGTCCGACTCCGTTGTGTCCGAAATTTCGTTTCGGGCATCTTTCGTGTTCGGGTCGGCGCGATCCGGAGTGGTTTCGGAGGTCCGGAGGCGTTCCGCGGCTTTTCCGCGTGTGTTTTCCGATTCCCGGTGTGTGTTTCGGCTTTTTCTTCGGAAGCTCGCTGCGGGCGAACCGGGCGGTTCACCCGGGCACGAGTGGTACCGTTGCGATCGGTGCGTTCTGAGGATCGCGGGGGTGTGATTTCCTATTTTTTGGAATTTTTCGGATTTTCCGGGTTTTCTATAAAAACCCCCCTATTTTCTCTCTCTCCCCACTTTCTTCTTCTTCTTCTTCTTCCTTCCTCCTCCACCGTATCCCCTCCCTCTCCCTCTCTTCCTCCCGGTTGGTCGCGGCTAGGCTCCCCCTCGGCTGCAGACGGCGGTGGGGCGACGGCGCGGCGACGTGGGCGGCGGCGAGGCGGTCGTGGGGGCGTGCGGCGAGCGTGGGAAGCTTGAAGAACGAGGGTTTTTCGAAGCGTTCTTCGCGGTTCACGGACGATCCGGCGGAGCATTCGCTCCATTGAGGTAGGGTGACGTTCCTTAGCCTCATACCGTTCGTTTCCGTGGTTTGTAGGCCGCGGGGAGGCCGAGAGGGGTGTTATTGAGCGTTTTGGGGTTTTTCCATGATTTGGGGAGAGCTCGCCCGATCTATGGTTTTAGTCCATGATTTCGTGTTTTGATGGCTTAGATGCATGCTAGGGGTCCCCATGGGTCTTCCCCTTTGATTTCCCCCTCTCCGGTGGAGGTACGGGGGCGTGGTCGAAGTTTTTGGGGGTTTCCCGCCGTAGCGTGCTCGGGGGCAAGCGACGGTCGCTCCAGTGACCATCACTTGCTTGTGACGCCCCTAGAGGGGAGCGTTACTTCCCCTGAGAGTTGGCCTTTGGGGTCTGGGGCTATAACGGCCCTACGATGGACCGCCATTTGCCTATGACGCGCCAGGGCAGGGCCGTTACTTAGCTTTTCGACCGTTGGTTTTTGACCGTTGGGGGTCAGGCCATGTGACGCGCCATGCTAGGTGCGTTACATGCGTGTAACGCCCTGGGGTAGGAGCGTTACTTCCTGTGTTCACCCCAGGCGTAAGGGCCATGTAACGCGTTGGTGCAAGCGCATTACATGTGAGTAACGCGCCCGGGCAGGGCCGTTACTTCCCTTTTGAATTTGTGCGTGGAGGGGGTGTAACGCGCTAGGCTAAGTGCGTTACATCCATGTAACGCGCTGGGCCTGGACCGTTACTTTCCCTTTTCCCGGATTGAGTGACGGCCTGCGTTAGACCGCCGTTTGGGTGTGACGGTCTCGCCTAGACCGTCACTTGCTTGTGACGGCCCTAGGGTAGACGGCTACTTGCCTGGTTGCCCCATGAGGGTGGCAACTCCGTTTTCTGTCCGACTTGGGTCTCTGTGCGACGAGGCTAGTGCGTGGGGTGATTCCCACACGTTGTCGGATTCGGACGTTATTTTCCGTTGACTCGAGAGTCTACTCCTTTAGTGACCCTCCACTAGTCGTAGCCCACCAGTACGAGGTGCTGGTCTCACTTGGGAGTGGTGTACGGGCACCCACCTTTCGAGACGGTTTGTGGACCGGTTACCGTAGGCCCCTCGTCGGTAGCCAGAGTCCGGCTACGGGGGAAAACCGGTCAGAGGACCAGACCTAGTGACGCAAGGTCTGTGTGTGCACACGTGGTTGGGGGCGGTTGGACCCACGTCGACGGGCGTGACCCCAGCTAGTTACTTGTTTGTGGTTACTTGTACGGTGTTTGCGCCTCGGGTAGGACCTACCACGTCAGGCGGTTCACCTGCGGTGCGGTGTAAGACGTCAGGGGACGCCACCGGCTGTGCTTCTAGTGGGTGGTACTCCTATCGAGTACGGAGTGTCAGACTGTCAGTCGGGGTGTTTCCGACCTTCGGATTTTGTCGGTTCGACCGTTGAGTTTCGGTCTTCTCGTACCGTGGCACGTGTGTCGGTTTGCGTGCCGTTAGGGTCTAGTTCTGTAGAGTACAGGGCTTTCCTTCCGAGGTACGTTTCTGTCGCTAGAGTAGTGGTTTCTCGTTTTTCGAGGTAGGGTTCGAGTGATCCCTACTGAGTCTTGTTCCGAGACTCATTCCCTGCGTGTTTTCACCGTGTTTCAGGTGAGACGCCACCTTCGGGGAGCGCGTCAGGAGCGCGGCGTGGTGCGGTTGCCCAGCGATAGTGCCAGAGGTCAGAGCCGGGGGATGCCCCGTGTAGCTGTACTTTCCTTTCTTGTCACTGTACTAGTTGTGGACTGCTGTTAATGTTATTTTATTTCCTGCTTAATATTATAACTGCTTAATTTCTGCAATTATTTGTGATACTTGTGTAGTTTCCACACCATCCTTTTAACCCTTCCGAGTCTTCGGGCTCGTGGGTGGCGGTGCGAGTCTCGGGTTATCGGGCCTTCCCGGTAATCGGATTCTCGGGTCGTTACACCTCGACTCTTGGAACGCTCCCAAAACCACACACGTAGCCCCATCTCGCAGATGGGTAACGGAAACCGAGGACACGACAACTCACGGTATGTGACAGGAGTACCGCTCACCAGAAGCAAGGTCGGATGCGTCCACTGACGATTGAGTCCGCAGCCTCAGGTGTCTCCCTACAATGTCCCAGGCGGAGAATGAGACACCGTACTGTAACCAGGAACACAAAACAAGGACTAACTGAGGTCGCACTTGTCAGCACGTGCCCGACGCCCTCAGCCAAGTGTGTACACACAGACCATACGCCCTAGGTCTGTCCTATAGCTGGTTCTTCCCCCGAAGCCCGAACTCAGGCTGCGCGTGGGGGCCCTACGGTAACTAGCCTAAAAATTATCTCTCTCGGGTAAGCCGCTCCACCACTCCCTGGTGGGTCAGCACACGCGTGCCATAAGAAGGCTACGACCAGTGGGAGGTCACTAAACGTGAACACGGAAAGCCACTCACGCACCCATCGCGAGTAACACGGAGTAACAGGTGGCACGGCGCCACCAGACTCTGGACAGTCAACTAGACCTATTAAAGCCAACGGTCTTTGAGTCACAAGACTCGGTTCAAGGCCGTCGTACAGGGACATCTCCAAGTCCACAAGCCGCCACGACCATTCCCCCACAAAGGGAACTAAGAAACCTCCAGCCCCAGGCTAGGAGACTGGACTCGTAATCCAAGGTCATACGCTTGGCCCACACGGAAAACACTTTTCGGAGAAACCCACGCCGTGTGGTGAAACCCCCACCGCACTCATATCGACACACAGTGACTCGATCTAGCGAGAACACGGAAGCTCGAAACACATGGGGTCACCCGGACCCTCCAAACCCATGGGCACTCTAAACAAGATAACACAGTACCTCCGAACACTTCCAAAAGCACGAACATGGGTCCCATGGTGTCCAGGACGTTCACAAGGCCAAAGGTCAACCGTTGGGTCACAACCGGGTTGACCGGAGATCAACTCACACAAAACGAACACGGCGAACATGAAGAATCGCCTAGCGATCTACGCCTGGACCGCTAAGGAAAGGCTAGCGGTCCACCCAGGACCGCTACGCTCCAGAAACTCACGAACCCCTAGCGGTCACTCTCGGACCGCCAAGGAAGGTGGCGATCATCCACCACGCTAGGCATGGCCTAGCGGTCAGTCGCGAGACCGCTATCCCACTGACCTCGACTGACCAAAACGCGGACAAATGGGGAAAACGGTCACATGACGACCGCTAGCCCAAGGGTAGCGGTCTATCGCGTGACCGCCACCCTGACCCTAGCGGTCTTCAAGACCGCTAAGGGTAACCAACATTCAAAACGCCTAGTGGTCTCCCTAAGACCGCCAAGGGAGTCTAGCGGTCATTGGAACGACCGCTAAATCGTCCCGAGCGCGAAAACGGTGGGAAATCCCAAAAACGCCCATCCACGGCCCGATCATCACCCGATGATGGAGAAACAAAGGGAAAACTAGTCCCCAACCTCTGTAGCACCAAGAGGACCTATTTAAACCCCAAAAACGTGATCAAAACTCTAGATCCGACTCACTCCCCAAAAATATGAATGTTTCCCAAAATACTCAAATAAGCCCTCTCGGCTCACCACGGCCAACAAAACTCGCGAAAAATGAAGTACACGAGCTGGGGGTCCATCTCCCTACCTTCACCGAAGATTTCACGCGTCGTGGACGCCGATCCACGAAGAAACGTCCACAAAACCCCGCCGGCGCCTCGCGCTCACGAACCGGCTTCACTGCGCCATCGCCCCTCGATCCTCGACCCGTTCCTCGTTCCTCGCCTCGCCGTCTCGCCCTCTTCCACCGTCGTCAGCCGCCGGGGAAGAGGGGGAGAGAAAGGGAAGAGAGAGGGAGAGAAGGAGAGAATGGGGAGAGAGAGAGGTTAAGGGGGGTTTAAATAGGAAAATTCTAAAAAATTCTAAAAATTAGGAAAAATTACCTTCACGATCCTCGAAAAATGCACAACACACTAGTGTTGTCCTGGAGTCAGAGAACGTCACGGTTCACCCTGCACAGTGTTCCGAAGGCTGATCAGAAGAAAAACACACGTAAAGCACAAAACACACTCCGGGACCCACAAAAATGATCCAAAAAATACTCGAAAAAATTCGGGGCATTACAGTGGGCATCCATCGGAGGTGGAGGGGGAGGGAGACGGTGGATTGGAGGGGGGAGGCGGAGGGGAACACGGGAAGGGGAGGGGAGGGAGACCACCGGAGGGGCGAAGGGGAGTGGGATTAGAGGGGGAGGAGGATCGGAGGTGGAGGGGAGGAGTACCTTAACATGATCTTTTCTGTATTCCTGTCATGGACAATGAAATGAATAACATTGAGATTGTTTCAGATTATTCCTTGTCTTACATATCTAAATGTGATCTATGACATTTTAGATTAGGTAATCTTAGTAAATCTAAAATGAACAAATGATAAAATTGAACCTACTACCCATTTCAACGATAGAAATGTCACCTTGTGAATATTGTTTAGTCGAAAAAATGATTAAGAAACCTTTTGCAGTAGGACATAGATCAAAATAATTATTAGAGTTGATCCACTCAGATATTTATGACCCTCTAAGTGTGAAAACATATGATAACAAGGAATATTTTATAACGTTCATAGATGATTTTTCCAAATATGCCTTTGTATATTTTATTTCTACTAAGTCAGAAGCACTTAGTTGTTTTAATAAATATAGAGCAGAAGTAGAAAGGCAACTGGGTAAAAACATTAAGGTGTTAAGAACCGATAGAGGTGGAGAATATAATTCAAAGGAATTTGAGTTATATTGCCAATGGCATGGAATTAAGAGGCATGTTACTATGCCTTATATGCCACAACATAATGGTGTGGCTGAAAGAAAGAATAGAACATTGATGAATGTTGTTAGATGTATGCTATCACATTCATGTCTCCCTAAAACAATTTGGGGAGAGACATTACTCACGGTAAATTATACTCTGAATAGAATGCTCACCAAGTCTATAGAATGTACACCTTATGAATTATGGAATGGGAGGAAATCTGATTTGAGTCATCTCAAAAAGTGGGGATCAACTGCCCACGTTCTCATTCCTAACCAACTTAGAGATAAATTAGACATTAATACATTAAAATACATATTCATAGGTTATTGTGATAAATTATCTTGATATAAATTTTTCCATAAAGAAAATGGGATCATTGAGTATAGAGATACGACATTTCTAGAAAATTTAGAGGAAGAGGAATCTCATGAACATGAGAAGAAACCTATGCATGTAATAGATGATGACTATTACGATGATATCCCTAAAAATGATCTGGAAATTGAGGAAGAACCTTGGAATATGAAAAATGAATTAATACATATGAATGAAATACCAAATGTATAACCTGTAATTGGCAACAAGAGACTTAGAACTTCACCGGTATGGATGGATGATTATCACTTATACTCATGTGAGCCTTCGTGTCTAACAGTAGACATAAATGAGAAAAATCACATAGATCTCATGAGTTACTGATGCAATGAGATCTCAAGAATTTGATCTATGGTTAGAAGCCATGAAAGATGAAATTAATTCCATTAAAAAGAACAATGTGTGGGAACTATGTGAATTATCTAAAAATAGGAAGGCTATAGGATGCAAGTGGGTGTTCAAGAAAAAATTTTGATGCGATGGGTCTATTGATAAATATAAGTCTCAGTTAGTTGCCAAAGGATATAATTAGAAGGTAGGTATAGACTTTCAAGAAACATATTCTCATGTAACTAAGTTTGCATCTATAAGGATGATCTTAGCCATTATTGCATATTTTGACTTAAAACTTTTCCAAATGGATGTCAAGACTGCATTCCTCAACGGAGAGTTAGAGGAAGATATATATATGGTACAACCTGAGGGATTTAAGGTAGATGGACCGGAGAATAAAGTTTGTAAACTGAGAAAATCGTTATATGGTTTAAAATTATCTTCTAGACAATGGTATCTCAAATTTCATGATGTGATTATTCAACTCGGGTTTATTCCAAATTAGTTGGACAATTGTGTATATGTTATGAAGAGTAGGGGCAAGTACATAATATTGTCCTTGTACGTGGATGATATTTTACTCGTTAGAAATGACATGAAAATGTTGAATAAAATCAAAGCTGAGCTTAGTGGAAAATTTGAGATGAAGGACATGGGTGAGGCATCATATGTCCTTTGTACAAATCTTGAGGGATAGAAAATCTAGAATGTTGAGTATAAATTAAGAAAAGTATTTACACTCAATACTCAGAAGATTTGGGATGTAAAATTGTAATCTAGCATCTACACCGTTAGTCCCTGGCAAACGGTTATGTAAAGAACTGTCCTGGAGAGGACAAAGCGCGCTTGATGTAGCATATGCACAAGTAGTAGGAAACTTGATGTATGTTATGCTATGTACTAGGCCTGACATGGCATATGTAGTAAGCTTAGTCAGTAGATATCAAAGTAATCCTGCTCCAACACATTAGGAAGCTGTTAAAAGGATTATAAAATATTTAAAAGGAACTTTGCACCACAAGTTAGTTTATCAAGCTGATACACTTAAGGTACTTGGTTACTCTGATGCTAATTTTGGAGGTGATAAAGATGATGGAAAGTCCACTTCGGGACACTTATTCATCTTTGGTGGTGCTGCTGTTTGTCGGGATAACAAGAAATAAGGATGTGTTGCAAGATACACACAAGAAGCTGAGTATATTGATGTTAGTATGGCTACTACTCACGCAGTCTCGAAAAGATGATTTCTAAAAGATATAGATCTCAATTTGGTAGATGAATCAATTGAGATGTACTGTGATAATCAGGCAGCAATAAGTCTGATCAACAGTGGAACGAATAGCTCTAGAGGAAACATATAGAAATACAATACATTATATCCGTGATATCGTACAAAAAGGGAAATAAAAGTAACTTATATTCCCACAAGTGATATGATTGTCGATCCTTTGACAAAAAATATTCCGACAGAAAACTTCATCAAACATGTTGGTTTGATGGGACTTAGAAACATATAAGTCAAAGAAAACTTTCATGAATAATGAAAGTGATGATACATGTAACGACCCGAGAATCCGATTACCGGGAAGGCCCGATAACCCGAGACTCGCACCGCCACCCACGAGCCCGAAGACTCGGAAGGGTTAAAAGGATGGTGTGGAGACTACACAAGTATCACAGATAATTACAAAAATTAAACAGTTATAATATTAAGCAGGAAATAAAATAACATTTTTCATGGTCTACAATAGAAATAACAAGAACAGCAGTCCACGACTAGTACAGTGACAAGAAAGGAAAGTACAGCTACACGGGGCATCCCCCGGCTCTGACCTCTGGCACTACCGCTGGGCACCCGCACCACGCTGCACTCCTGACGCGCTCCCCGAAGGTGGCGTCTCACCTGAAACACGGTGAAAACACGCAGGGAATGAGTCTCGGAACAAGACTCAGTAGGGATCACTCGAACCCTACCTCGTAAAACGAGAAACCACTACTCTAGCGGTAGGAAAATACCTCGGAAAGGAAAGCCATGTACTCTACAGAACTAGACCCTAAGGGCACGTAAATCGACACACGTGCCACGGTACGAGAAGACCGAAACTCAACGGTCGAACCATCGAAACCCGAAGGTCGGAAACACACGACTGACAGTCTGACACTCCGTACTCGACAGGAGTACCACCCACTAGAAGCACAGCCGGTAGCGTCCCCTGACGTCTGACGCCGCACTGTAGGTGAGCCGCCTGACGTGGTAGGTACTACCCGAGGCGCAAACACCGTACAAGTAACCACAAACAAGTAACTAGCTGGGGTCACGCCCGTCGACGTGGGTCCAACCGCCCCCAACCACGTGTGCACACACAGACCACGCGTCCTAGGTCTGGTCCTCTGACCGGTTTTCCCCCGTAGCCGGACTCTGGCTACCGACGAGGGGCCTACGGTAACCGGTCCACAAACCGTCTCGAAAGGTGGGTGCCCGTACACCACTCCCAGGTGAGACCAGCACCTCGTACTGGTGGGCTACGACTAGTGGAGGGTCACTGAAGGAGTAGACTCTCGAGTCAACGGAAAACAACGTCCGAATCCGACGACGTGTGGGAATCACCCCACGCACTAGCCTCGTCGCACAGAGACCCAAGTCGGACAGAAAACGAAGTTGCCACCCTCATGGGGCAACCAGGCAAGTAACGGTCTACCCTAGGGCCGTCACAAGCAAGTAACGGTCTAGGAGAGACCGTTACTCCTAAACGGCGGTCCAAGGCAGGCCGTCACTCAATCCGGGAAAAGGGAAAGTAACGGCCCAGGCTCAGCGCGTTACATGGATGTAACGCACTTAGCCTAGCGCGTTACACGCCCCTCCACGGCACAAATTCAAAAAGGGAAGTAACGGCCCTGCCCGGGCGCGTTACTCACATGTAACGCGCCTGCACCAACGCGTTACATGGCCCTTACGCCTGGGGTGAACACAGGAAGTAACGCTCCTGCCCCAGGGCGTTACACGCATGTAACGCACCTAGCATGGCGCGTCACATGGCCTGACCCCCAACGGTCAAAACCAGCGGTCGAAAAGCTATATAACGGCCCTGCCCTGGCGCGTCATAGGCAAATGGCGGTCCATCGTAGGGCCGTTACAGCCCCAGACCCCAAAGGCCAACACTCAGGGGAAGTAACGCTCCCCTATAGGGGCGTCACAAGCAAGTGACGGTCACTGGAGCGACCGTCGCTCGCCCCCGAGCACGCTACGGCGGGAAACCCCCAAAAACTTCGACCACGCCCCCGTACCTCCACCGGAGAGGGGGAAATCAAAGGGGAAGACCCCTGGGGACCCCTAGCATGCATCTAAGCCATCAAAACACGAAATCATGGACTAAAACCATAGATCGGGCGAGCTCTCCCCAAATCATGGAAAAACCCCAAAATGCTCAATAACACCCCTCTCGGCCTCCCCGCGGCCTACAAACCACGGAAATGAACGGTATGAGGCTAAGGAACGTCACCCTACCTCAATGGAGCGAATGCTCCGCCGGATCATCCGTGAACCGCGAAGAACGCTTTGAAAACCCTCGTCCTTCAAGCTTCCCACGCTCGCCGCACGCCCCCACGACCGCCTCGCTGCCGCCCACGTCGCCGCGCCGTCGCCCCACCGCCGTCTGCAGCCGAGGGGGAGCCCAGCCGCGACCAACCGGGAGGAAGAGAGGGAGAGGGAGGGGATACGGTGGAGGAGGAAGGAAGAAGAAGAGGAGAGGAAGAAGAAGAAGAAAGTGGGGAGAGAGAGAAAATAGGGGGGTTTTTATAGAAAACCCGGAAATTTCGGAAAATTCCGAAAAATAGGAAATCACACCCCCGCGATCCTCGGAACGCACCGATCGCAACGGTACCACTCGTGCCCGGGTGAACCGCCCGGTTCGCCCGCAGCGAGCTTCCGAAGAAAAAGCCGAAACACACACCGGGAATCGGAAAACACGCGCGGAAAAGCCGTGGAACGCCTCCGGGCCTCCGAAACCACTCCGGATCGCGCCGACCCGAACACGAAAGATGCCCGAAACGAAATTTCGGACACAACGGAGCCGGACACTCCGAAAACCAGATCCGGGACCCACGAAGAAGGATCCGAAAGGTCCGGGATATTACAGCCCTCCCCCCTTAAGGAATTTCGTCCTCGAAATTGAGAACAACCCAAGGGGAAAGAAGAGGAAGACTCACTCAAATAAGTACGGGAACTGTTGACGCATCTCGTCCTTAAGTTCCCAAGAAGCCTCACCACCAGAGTGTCGTTGCCACACGACCTTTACCAAGGGAATGACCTTGTTTCGCAGGCGCTGCTCTCGCCTATCCTCCACGCGGATCGGAAACTCTGGGAGAGAAAGATCTGGAGTCACCTCGGGCCAAACAGAAAACTCGAGCACATGAGAGTCATCGGGCATATACTTCCGCAACATCGAGACGTGGAACACGTCATGCACCGACGCCAACTCAGAGGGTAACTGCACCCGGTAAGCAACCTCACCGATGCGCTCCACAATCGCGAAAGGACCAATATAGCGGGGACTCAGCTTCCCACGCCGTCCAAAACGCATCACCCCCTTCATCGGAGAAACTCTCAAGAACACATGATCGCCCACGGCGAACTTGAGAGGCTGCCGCCTACGGTCAGCATAGCTCTTCTGCCGACTCTGGGCCGCCAACATGTTCTGACGAACCAGGTGCACAACGTCCACACATTGTGATGTGACACAACCTCGGACTTAGTCAAACAAGCACATCTAAGCATCCAAATGGGCCTTAATGGGCCACCGCTCTCTTCGTTGCACTCTATTCCCGGGGTGACTATGTGATACCAAGGGTGACTTATGGGAATGGACCCTTGCTGGTAGAGGGCCAGCAAGGCCAAGAATTGATTCCCCAAGGTTGGTTGCCCAATTCGATTGGGGCCGACAAAGTGCACTCGGGCACCGGGTCACACTAACCCACGGCGATCACTCTAAGTCATGGACTTGAGGATCGGGCGCTCCTCACGAATTCAGCGGTGCATGAATCAAATATTGAGAGAGCTACACTAGGTGAGCAAGGAAGAGACACTTACTCGACCGGTTTGAAGAAACCGGTCCCGGTCGGAGACGAGGGCGAGCGGGGAGGCGGTGGTTCCCCACACGCCGCGGCGGTGTCGCTTGACCTGCCAAACCACTTACAAAACTACTCCTCTCGCAGGAGGGGGGATCTTGGGGTAGGGGTTAATATGATACATTCAAACACTACCACCACGCAGGGTGGGGCCTTCAGCCGGCCAAGCGGGGAGGGGTTGGTGGACCGAAACGAAGAGAAATGAGAACTAGGGAAGTTGCAGCTTCAATCTGGAATTCTGGATAGGGGGTCGCTGTGATGGCTATGCCGGGCTTGTCCGGACTCCAAATTGATCGAAACCAGCTCCTGAAGCTTCCTGACTGGAAGAGGTGGACTCCATAATTTTTGGGGAAGCTCAGACGGTCGGAGGTGGCTGCACCAGCAACAGGAAGTAGCCTCCTCTGTCTGGCCGCAGGTACTGTCTGGACTGTAACAGCAAGTTGCAGAAGTGACTGAGCGCCCTCCTGAGCTCCGATCAGCACGAAACCAGCGGCATCATCTTCGTGGTCGAGGTAGCTTTCAGTAGGAGGTGACGGAGATGCATTCAGAGGTCGAGGATGGCCGGGGCACCCAGAAGAGTGGGTACTGGTCGGAGTAGATAGCAGAAAACAGAACTAGATAGATCGGGGGAGAAAATTCGTAACTTCTTCCTCCGGTGGCCGAACGGGGTTCTGTTTCTTGATCTTGAAAGATGACCGGTAGAGGAAGAACTTTGATGAAGGGGCTTCATCCTGAATCCGCTGGGGTTTGTCGTGGCAGAAGGATCTTCTATGCTCTGGTCCAGGATGAAGACCTCTCTGCGCACTGTTGGGAGAATGGCTCTATCTGGCAGCTCCGAGCTCCGATCGTGTTGATTCCACCTCGCCTGCGAAGTAGACTGGAAGGCCTTTCCAGAAAGGTAGTCCACGCCTTCTGAAGAACTAGGATGAATCCGTGGTTGACGCTGCAACAAGGGCGGTTCTGCAGATCTGCACAGCTCCAACCTACTAGAAGAAATGAGAGGGAGATATGGCTTCTTTGGTGGAGGGAAATGGTAGGAATGACCTAAGGGAGAGTGGGGGCTCTTGTGGGGTGGAGAAGGGAGCTAATGGTGATGGGGAATGAGGTGGAGAATGGCTGGAAGCAAGTGCTAGCAGGTGGAGGAGGAAGAGCTACGAATTTGGGGAAGGTGGGTGAGAGGAGAAGGTGAGGGGGGCACAAGTGAGTGGAGGGAAGGGTGGATTTCAAATTCAAAAGGTCTTGGAAGGTGGGTGATTATGTTGGGAAGTGGAGGGCTTGCATTGGAATGGGGTAGATTTGGTTGGAAGGTGGAGGAAGGTGTTGGAATGGGGAGATTTCTACCTAGGAACTAGGGAGTGGAGTAATGGAGGCCATGGGGAAGTGGAGGGCATTAAAGGAGGTGGTTGGAGGTTGGAAGTGGATGGGAGGAGGGAGGAGAGAGAAGGAAATTCGGATTTAGGGTTGGAGGAGAGAGAAAGAGGGGTGAAATAGAGAGATTAAGAGGGGAATGGGTGGGGAATCTCTCCCCTAGGGTCTCTCACCCAAAAACTAGAGGAATCACTCCAATTTGAACTCAAATGGCAAGTTTAACTCAAAAGGATGTAATCATTCATTAACTTCAAATGAGGGGAGTGGGGTCCTATATATAGGCAACCCACTCTTTACAATAAGTCCCTGACAAAATAAACAACTACAAATAACCAAGGGGGTTGGGAGTGCTAATGGGCCTAGTCCAACGAATGGGGCCCAATAGCTTACATTAGACATCATGATGATACCAAACATAGGAAAATAAGTGCTAGACTTAGGGAAATGACTCAAATAAAATGGAAATACATCAAAATGACTCAAAGGAAAACTACAAAATGGATAAGGGGCCTTAATAGAGTGAGGCCCAAACTCAACTAGCTCCCGAATGTGAAGAAGTGGACCCGAGCCAAAGGGAGTCGTGGGTGATGCCTCCATCAAATCCCCTGGACCGCAAAAAGCTCGACTCCGTCGAGTAAGGGTCCATCCGGCTAAGGTACCGCTCGAGGAGATCTGGATCCAATCGCTGTAGGTCCTCCCGACTTACCCATGAGTCTTCCAACGGAGGCCGATCCTTCCATCTGACGAGATAGCGCTCATAGACCTTGCTCCGGGTGGTAGTGACCTGCTCATCCAATATTTGTTCAATGCGATCACGCTGAGCTCTTTTGGCTAGTGGACTCTCCTCTCGGGTGGGTGCTCTCTCGAAGGAGGGAGTGGGCTCGATCTCCTCACTAGGTCTCACCGTGGGGCCCTTGTAAGACACTAAGTCGGCGACATTGAATGTAGGACTTACCCCATAATCCTCGGGGAGATCTAATTCATAAGCATTCGCACCAATACGCCTCAAGACCTGGAAGGGCCCAGTCCCACGTGGTCTCAACTTGGAGTTGGCTCCTGGGGAGAGCCTCTCCGTCCTCACCATCACAAAGTCACCCACTTGGAACTCTAAGTGACGCCGGTGAGAGTCGACCAACCTTTTATACGCCTCATTTTTCATGCCAATGTGCTTGCGGATTTCCTCATGCAACTCTCTAATATGTTGTGCAAAAGACTCGGCAGAAATGGACACTCTAGCATGCTGGGGAAGGGGAATGAGATCGGATGGCTTTCTTGGTTTGTACCCATGCACTGCTTCAAATGGACTCATCCCTATTGACTTATTGACGGAATTATTGTATGCAAACTCAGCCTGTGGTAAGATGAGATCCCAATTTCCGGACCGATCCTCAACAAGACACCTAAGGAGGTTCCCTAGACTCCGGTTGACCACTTCAGTTTGGCCATCCGTTTGGGGGTGGTAGGCAGTAGAGAATTTGAGGAGGGTACCCATCATGTGCCAAAGAGTCTTCCAAAAATAGCTAGTGAATTTGACATCCCTATCGGAGACTATGGTCTTGGGTAGCCCATGGAGGCGGACTACCTCATCAAAGAATAACCGGGCTATATGGGAGGCATCGGAGGTTTTGTAGCATGGGATGAAGTGGGCCATTTTAGAAAATCTATCAACCACCACATAGATGGAGTCATGCTTCCTAGAGGTCTTGGGTAAACCTAGCACAAAGTCCATGCTCAAATCTTGCCATGGGCGGTCGGGAATGGGAAGTGGGGTGTATAGGCCGGTGTTTTGTTTTACTTGTTTGGCCGAAGCACATGTGCGACATTGACCCACTATTTTGCCTACATCCCTCTTGAGGCTTGGCCAATAAAATTGACCCTCAACTATGGCAATGGTCTTGTGGACCCCAAAATGACCGGCTAACCCACCGGCATGTAATTCCCAAACCAAGAAGTCTCGAAGAGATGTCCGAGGAATGCAAAGCCTTGGTCCCTTGAAGAGGAACCCATCCTCTAAAATGAATCCTTCATACTCCTTGCTAGAATGAGTGGTCAAGTTGGCATAGATTTGTCCAAAGTCGGGGCAACTAGGATAATCATCCTTGACCTTGTCAAAGCCAATCACTTCCACTTGGATAGTGGATAACAAGGACATCTTCCTACTAAGGGCATCCGCGGCCTTATTCTCACTCCCGGCCTTGTGTTTGATGACAAAGGTGTAGGATTGTATGAACTCAACCCATCGGGCATGTCGGACATTCAACTTTTGTTGGGAATTGAGGTATTTGAGTGCCTCATGGTCGGAAAAGATGACAAACTCTTTGGGAAGCAAATAATGTCTCCAATGTCGGAGGGATTGGACCACGGCATAGAACTCCTTGTCATAGGTGGAGTATCTAGTCCTAGCATCACATAGCTTCTCACTAAAGTAGGCGACCGGGTGTCCCTCTTGACTAAGAATCCCTCCTATCCCAATCCCGGATGCATCACAAGTGACCTCAAAAACTTTAGAGATATCGGGAAGACATAGGACCGGGGCTTGGGTCAACTTTTCCTTAAGCTCAAGGAAGGCTTTAGAGGCGGCTTTGGTCCAAACAAAGGTTCCCTTTTTGAGACAATCAGTTATTGGGCCGGTGATAGTGCTAAACCCCCGAATGAATCTCCTATAGAATGTGGCCAACCCATGGAAACTTCTAACCTCATGAAGGGTGTGGGGTTCAGGCCAATCAATGATAGCTTGGACCTTGTCGGGGTCCATGGAGACTCCTTTGGTTGACACCACATATCCTAGGAAGGTGATGGTAGTGGTCATGAAATGACACTTTCTTAGGTTGGCAAATAAGCTCTCTTGCCGGAGGACGGTGCAAACTTTCCTAAGGTGTTCGAGGTGGGCTTCATGGGTGTGGCTATAGATGAGAATATCATCAAAGTATACCACTAGAAAGTTCCCAATGAAAGGCCTAAGTGCTTCCGTCATAAGACGCATGAAAGTACTTGGGGCATTAGAAAGCCCAAATGGCATGACTAACCACTCAAAGAGACCATCCTTGGTCTTGAAGGCCGTTTTCCACTCATCCCCGGGCCTTATCCTAACTTGGTGGTAACCACTCTTGAGATCTATCTTAGAGAAGATGGTGGCTCCAGCTAGCATGTCCAACATGTCATCAAGCCTAGGGATAGGGAACCTATACTTGACGGTAATCTTGTTAATGGCCCGGCTATCCACACACATCCGCCACGATCCATCTTTCTTGGGGGTAAGGAGGGCCGGGACGGCACATGGACTCTTACTAATGCGGATGAAGCCCTTCCTAATGAGTTCCTCTATTTGCCTCCTAAGTTCGGCATGTTCCGTAGGATTGAGGCGATAATGAGGAAGGTTTGGAAGGGTGGCTCCCGGCACTAGGTCGATTGCGTGTTGCACATCACGCATGGGAGGGAGTTGGTCCGGGAGCTCTTCCGGGAACACATCATGAAATTCTTCCAATAGTTGTTGGATCTCTATGGGATGGGGATTAGAAGGGGTAGGTTCCCCTAAGCATATGACAACCGCACACAAAGGCACCCCTTGAGCAATTTCCTCTTCAAACTATCTCCTAGTGATGAGATGAATACCCTTGGTCAACCCCGTGGTTCTACTTTATTTTGGGGTTTGGATAAGGGCTTGAGTTGGAGGGGTGGAGTTCCCCGAGACTTGTGGAGTGGTGGGGTGTGATCCTTGAGGGAGAGTGTCCCTCTTGGGCATGGGACGAGGTGGGGAAGGGTTAAGACGGATAGTCTTACCCTCATGCTCAAAGGTGCATATGTTGCTTCTTCCTAGAATGGTGGCATCCACATCATAGAGCCAAGGTCTTCCTAAAAGGATGCTACCCACTTCCATAGGTATGACGTCACACCATATTTGGCCATGGTAGGAAGAGAAAGTGAGAGGCACTAGGCATTGGGTGTTGACCGGGATGGAGTTGTTGTTGATCCATGAGACCCGGTATGGACTTGGGTGGGGAGTGAGAGTAAGCCCAAGGAGCTTGACGGTGTCGGGTGATACGGCATTAACACAACTACCACTATCCAAGATCACTTTCCTCACATGGTTTTCTATCTTGACAAAGGTGTGGAAAATTGAAGTCCGTCGCCAATCCTCTTCTTGAGGTTGGGTGAGAGTGCACCTAATGACTCCTAGATGGGAGTTGTTTGAAGGAGTGGAATGATCTAGACCCGACTCTAGACATTGGGCTTCATACTCCTCTTCCCAATCTATTAAGGCTTCATGTTCCTCAATGACATTTTCTTGTTCCTTTTGGGGTTGGACTTCTTCCTCAATAAGCAAGCTAGATAGCCCCTTAGATGGACATTGCCCCGCAAAATGACCATACCCATGACACTTATAGCATTGTTGGCGCCCACTTCCCGGGGTGGCTCCTACACTTGGGCCTTTGGGGTTGTCATCCTTCCGTGGAAGAGGGTGACTCGGAGCGGGTTTGTTTGGAGTGATGGGTGGGGGAGGGTTGTAGGACCTTAAAGGGGCATTCCCACTTGGGCTAGGAGCTCTCATGGGGGTGGGTGGAATGGGACGTGGTCCCATATTTTTGGGGTCGGTGGGTCGGGGAGGGATAAATCGGGAACTCCTAGAAAACCTTTCCACATCTCTAGCAATTTGGTAAGCTATCTCAAGGTTATCAACATCTCTCATGAATAGTTCCCTCTTGATGTGGCTTTGAAGCCCATTCCTAAAGCGGGATAAGGTGACATCCGCATCCTCATGGACTCCACACTTTAGAAGATAAGAGTCAAATTTTTCAATGTACTCTACCACGGTCTTTCCTTCTTGGGTGAGGCTTTGCCATTCATCTAGGAGCATTTGGTGGTAGGTTCGGGGAAGGTATTTGTTCCTAAGTAGATTCTTCATATCCGCCCAAGTGTTAATAGGCTCATCCCTCCTAATCCGCCTTAGACCCTCTTGATTTAGCCAATAAGTTTTGGCCAACTTAGTGAGATGCATCTTAGCCAATCTAACTCTTCTTTGGTCGGACATGGGGTACCATTCAAAGTATTGGTCCATGGCGGTCTCCCATTCTAGGTAAACACTAGGTTCATGTGAACCGTCAAAGTTTGGGGCCTCTACCTTGATCATCCTTAAAAGGGGGTCATCCGGATCATCCCGTGGACGCCGGTCATGGTTTTGATGGGGGCGAGGTATCTCATACTCATAATAATGGTCATAGTCCATTTCATCCTTATAAAATTCAGCATGTGGGTGATGGGCTCTTGGGCCGTTGTTCCTTGGGTGGAACTCATCCCTATGAGACTCTATATGTGGAGGGTGGACTCTTGGGCCTTGGTTCATTTGGGGAAAACCATTCCTATGATAATCACCATGTGGTGGAGGGACTCTTGGCTCATTGATTCTTGGGTGAGGATCTTCCCTATGAGGTTCATCTTGTGGAGGGGGAATTCTAGGCTCATTGTTCCTTGGGTGGTACCCTTGGTCTTCTAACCGAGCAATTCGGTTGGTAAGGGACTCTAGTTGGGCAAGGATGGTTGTGAGGGCAGCCTCTACCCTTTCTTGGGGTTCCTCCCTAGGAACATCTTGGTTGAGTTGGTGAGGATTGGGATCCATGGTTGGAATCGAAGATGAAGAACCGGGTTGGTAGCTAGTACCACTACGGGTGGACATGCAAGACAAAGGGCCAAAGTGGTTGGACACACAATGCAAAGGTCCTAGGACTTAGACTTGATAGAGACAAGTCAAGGACTTGCTCTGATACCACTTGATGTGACACAACCTTGGACTTAGTCAAACAAGCACATCTAAGCATCCAAATGGGCCTTAATGGGCCACCGCTCTCTTCGTTGCACTCTATTCCCGGGGTGACTATATGATACCAAGGGTGACTTATGGGAATGGACCCTTGCTGGTAGAGGGCCAGCAAGGCCAAGAATTGATTCCCCAAGGTTGGTTGCCCAATTCGATTGGGGCCGACAAAGTGCACTCGGGCACCGGGTCACACTAACCCACGGCGATCACTCTAAGTCATGGACTTGAGGATCGGGCGCTCCTCACGAATTCAGCGGTGCATGAATCAAATATTGAGAGAGCTACACTAGGTGATCAAGGAAGAGACACTTACTCGACCGGTTTGAAGAAACCGGTCCCGGTCGGAGACGAGGGCGAGCGGGGAGGCGGTGGTTCCCTACACGCCGCGGCGGTGTCGCTTGACCTGCCAAACCACTTACAAAACTACTCCCCTCACAGGAGGGGGGATCTTGGGGTAGGGGTTAATATGATACATTCAAACACTACCACCACGCAGGGTGGGGCCTTCAGCCGGCCAAGCGGGGAGGGGTTGGTGGACCGAAACGAAGAGAAATGAGAACTAGGGAAGTTACAGCTTCAATCTGGAATTCTGGACAGGGGGTCGCTGTGATGGCTATGCCGGGCTTGTCCGGACTCCAAATTGATCGAAACCAGCTCCTGAAGCTTCCTGACTGGAAGAGGTGGACTCCAGAATTTTTGGGGAAGCTCAGACGGTCGGAGGTGGCTGCACCAGCAACAGGAAGTAGCCTCCTCTGTCTGGCCGCAGGTACTGTCTGGACTGTAACAGTAAGTTGCAGAAGTGACTGAGCGCCCTCCCGAGCTCCGATCAGCACGAAACTAGCGGCATCATCTTCGTGGTCGAGGTAGCTTTCAGTAGGAGGTGACGGAGATGCATTCAGAGGTCGAGGATGGCCGGGGCACCCAGAAGAGTGGGTACTGGTCGGAGTAGACAGCAGAAAACAGAACTAGATAGATCGGGGGAGAAAATTCGTAACTTCTTCCTCCGGTGGCCGAACGGGGTTCTGTTTCTTGATCTTGAAAGATGACCGGTAGAGGAAGAACTTTGATGAAGGGGCTTCAGCCTGAATCCGCTGGGGTTTGTCGTGGCAGAAGGATCTTCCACGCTCTGGTCCAGGATGAAGACCTCTCTGTGCACTGTTGGGAGAATGGCTCTATCTGGCAGCTCCGAGCTCCGATCGTGTTGATTCCACCTCGCCTGCGAAGTAGACTGGAAGGCCTTTCCAGAAAGGTAGGCCACGCCTTCTGAAGAACTAGGATGAATCCGTGGTTGACGCTGCAACAAGGGCGGTTCTGCAGATCTGCACAGCTCCAACCTACTAGAAGAAATGAGAGGGAGATATGGCTTCTTTGGTGGAGGGAAATGGTAGGAATGACCTAAGGGAGAGTGGGGGCTCTTGTGGGGTGGAGAAGGGAGCTAATGGTGATGGGGAATGAGGTGGAGAATGGCTGGAATCAAGTGCTAGCAGGTGGAGGAGGAAGAGCTACGAATTTGGGGAAGGTGGGTGAGAGGAGAAGGTGAGGGGGGCACAAGTGAGTGGAGGGAAGGGTGGATTTCAAATTCAAAAGGTCTTGGAAGGTGGGTGATTATGTTGGGAAGTGGAGGGCTTGCATTGGAATGGGGTAGATTTGGTTGGAAGGTGGAGGAAGGTGTTGGAATGGGGAGATTTCTACCTAGGAACTAGGGAGTGGAGTAATGGAGGCCATGGGGAAGTGGAGGGCATTAAAGGAGGTGGTTGGAGGTTGGAAGTGGATGGGAGGAGGGAGGAGAGAGAAGGAAATTCGGATTTGGGGTTGGAGGAGAGAGAAAGAGGGGTGAAATAGAGAGATTAAGAGGGGAATGGGTGGGGAATCTCTCCCCTAGGGTCTCTCACCCAAAAACTAGAGGAATCACTCCAATTTGAACTCAAATGGCAAGTTTAACTCAAAAGGATGTAATCATTCATTAACTTCAAATGAGGGGAGTGGGGTCCTATATATAGGCAACCCACTCTTTACAATAAGTCCCTGACAAAATAAACAACTACAAATAACCAAGGGGGTTGGGAGTGCTAATGGGCCTAGTCCAACGAATGGGGCCCAATAGCTTACATTAGACATCATGATGATACCAAACATAGGAAAATAAGTGCTAGACTTAGGGAAATGACTCAAATAAAATGGAAATACATCAAAATGACTCAAAGGAAAACTACAAAATGGATAAGGGGCCTTAATAGAGTGAGGCCCAAACTCAACTAGCTCCCGAATGTGAAGAAGTGGACCCGAGCCAAAGGGAGTCGTGGGTGATGCCTCCATCACATTGCTGCACCAATTCCGGTCCCGTCAAAACACGCTCACCCACCTCAAACCAATCGAGTGGAGTCCGACAAGGACGCCCGTACAAAGCCTCATAAGGAGCCATGCCGATGCTCGAATGAAAGCTGTTGTTATAGGCAAACTCCACCAACGGTAGGTGATGAATCCAACTCCCCTGCCACTCCAGGCAGCAGGATCTCAGCATGTCCTCCAAGGTCTGAATGGTCCTCTCAGACTGACCATCTGACTGTGGATGATACGCCGAGCTGAATGTCAACTCCGTGCCGAGAGCTCGCTGGAAACTCCTCCAGAATCCAGAAGTGAAGCGCGGATCCCGATCCGACACGATCGAAATGGGAACCCCATGCAACGGCACGATCCGCTCCACATAAAGACGAGCCAACTTGGGCACTCTCCAGCTGACCTTGACCGGTAACAACGGCGTCACCTTCGTCAGCCTATCCACCAGCAACCAAATACTGTCCTGCCCAGTCGGGGTTCTTGGCAACCCCACCACAAAATCCGTGGTCACATGGTCCCACTTCCAAGCAGGAACATCCAAGGGCTGGAGAGTACCGCCTGGTCGCTGATGCTCCGCCTTCACCTGCTGACAGATCAGGCACCTGGCCACAAATTCGGCGACATTTCTCTTCATGCCAGGCCACCAGAACTGCCTCCGCAAGTTCCGATACATCTTCGTCGCACCCGGGTGTACAGTGTACCTGCTCCCGTGAGCCTCGCGTAACACCGCACGACGAACCTGCTCCTCCGCTGGGACGTACAGCCTGCCACGAAACCTCGCAGCACCATCCTCGCCGAGCTCCACATCAGCCATCGCAAGAATCCGGGGCAACTCAGGGTCCGCATGCTGAGCCTCTGTCACCTGACGACAGATAGCAGGAGTGACAGTCAGACTCGCAAGCACTGCCAACCCTGGCTCCTGGGGAATCTTGAGCTTGAAGGATACTTCGGGCACCTGTTCCTAGAGCCTCCACTTCCTCAACATCAAGGTACTAATCACGACCTTCCGACTCAAGGCATCGGCGACGACATTCATCCTGCCCGGCTGATAAGACAGGGTGAAGTCATAGTCCTTCATGAACTCCATCCAACGCCTTTGTCTGAGGTTCAGATCTCTCTCCGAGAGCACATACCTCAAACTCTGATGGTCAGTGAACACCTCGAACTTCTCACCGTACAGATTGTGCCTCCAGATCTTCAGCGCGAAGATCACCGCCGCCAACTCCAGGTCATGGGTAGGGTAGTTCTCTTCATGGGGCTTTAGCTGCCGAGATGCATAAGCCACCACTCTACCATGCTGCATCAAAACAGCACCCAATCCGACGCCGGAAGCATCTGTACACACCACAAAACCTCCCGATCCAGAAGGCAAAACTAACACCGGAGCCGAGGTGAGCAATCTCTTCAGTTCCCTGAAACACTGCTCACACTCCTCGGACCAAACGAAAGGCACATCCTTCCGCGTGAGCCTCGTCATCGGGGTCGCAATGCGGGAAAAATCCTGGATAAACCGGCGATAATAACCCGCAAGCCCCAAGAAACTCCAGATCTCCGTCACCGACCTCGGCCTCGGCCACTGCATCACAGCCTCGACCTTGGCGGGATCCACGGAAATGCCATCACCAGAAATCACGTGCCCCAGAAAGTGCACCTCGCTGAGTCAAAACTCGCACTTGCTGAGCTTCGCATACAACTGGTGATCTCGCAATGTCTGCAGCACCATACCCAAATGGTACGCATGCTCCTCAGCAGACCGCGAATAAACAAGGATGTCATCCACGAAAATGACCACGAACTGGTCCAAATACGGATGGAACACCCTCTGCATCAAGTCCATGAAGGCTGCTGGGGCATTGGTGAGCCCGAACGGCATCACCAAAAACTCATAATGCCCGTACCTCGTACTGAACGCAGTCTTCTCCACATCGGACTCGCGAATTCTCAGCTGATAGTAACCGGACCGCAAATCAATCCGCGAGAACACTCGCGCAGACTGCAGCTGGTCGAACAAATCATCGATCCGCGGCAACGGATACTTGTTCTTAATGGTCACTTCATTCAGCTGCCGATAGTCAATGCACAACCGCAGACTACCGTCCTTCTTCTTCACAAACAGCACGGGCGCACCCCAAGGGGAAAAGCTCGGACGAATATACCCCTTGGCCAACAGCTCCTGCAACTGCGCCCTCAACTCCCTCAACTCAGCGGGGGCCATACGGTAGGGAGCCTTCGCCAAAGGTCCCGTACCAGGCACAACCTCGATCACGAAATCGATCTCCCGCTGGGGAGGTAATCCAGGCAACTCCTCAGGAAAAACATCGGGAAACTCGCACACCACCGCAATGTCCTCGACATCCGGCTCCATCCGGTCAGACACAACCACTGACGCGAGAAAACCCTGACAACCTGAATCAAGCAATCGACGGGCTCGAATAGCAGAGATAAGGAATCGAGAAGAGGCGGAACGGATACCTTGGAAATAGAAGGTCCTCGTGCTCGGATGCTGGAAGTAGACCCTCTTCATTCCGCAATCCACCATCGCTCCATGAGTCTCGAGCCAATCCATGCCTAGAATCACGTCGTAATCCCGAAGCTGCAACGCATACAACCTGCCTGGCATACTCCGCCCATCGATCCACACTGGAACCTGGTCGAAGCAATACGGAGTGACCATAAAATCACCCGAAGGCAACTCCACTGCCAAATCACAGGACAACTGGGTCACCGGCTCCTCGATGCTCGACGCGAAATCCTCCGAAATAAACGAATGAGATGCGCCAGAATCAAATAAAACCCGAGCCGCACAACCCAAAATCTGAACGGTACCTTCCACGAGCTGCGACGCCACTGCCTCTGCCCTGGTCAAGTGCGTGATCTGGCCACGAGCTCTCTGCCTGCCTCCCACACTAGCTGACCTGGGTAGCGGCGGATATTGTCCCTGCTGCTGCTGCTGCGGAACCTGCTGCTGCGGCGGCCTCTGAGGACAGTCACGCGCCATGTGCCCTGGCTGGTCACACCGAAAACAGATGATCGGCGCCGTGCACTGCCTGCCTGGGTGGGTCCCACCACACCGTGGACAAGGTCCTCGCGATCCACCCACCGATCCCTGACGCTGCAAAGAGAACGGCTGCTGTACACTGCCCGACGAAGCCTGCCCCTGATCCTTGTGCTTCTTACGGAGACTCTTCTTTAAGAACTTCTTGACCTTCGAGCCAAAGGACACAGATCCTGTCACCGAAGCTGCCGATGCCGGTACTCCTGAACCACCCGACGCATGCTGGAAGGAACCCTGCTGCTGGGTAGCCGACTGCTGGCTGCGACCTGACACAGACTGCCCATGACTGATCGGTCCTCGAGTCCTCTGCATATCCACCTCCAAGGAAATCACAACACGAGACGCCGTCTCTAGATCAGTGGCCCCATTCGCGATCAAATGGTGCCTCAGCTCCAACCTCAAGCCCTGCACAAACTGCGTGGTCCTCACCCTCTCATGCTCCATGATATGAGGTGCGTACCGACCCAGCTCGACAAATCGGGCCCTGTACTGCAGCACGGACATGTCACCCTGCACCAGCTCCAGAAACTCCCGCATCCGTTGCGTAGCAACGACGTCTGGACAGTACGTACGCTCGAAAGCACTGACAAAGTCATCCCACTCGATCTGCTCAAGTGGACGAAGCTGAAAGGACGTCTTCCACTCGGAAGACCACCACCTCCGAGCCGTACCCTGCAACTGGTTGTAGGCCAACACCACTTTGTCCTCGGCAGCACTCTTCGCGGAACTGAACACCCGCTCCATCTCATCGAGCCAATCACGAGCCGCATCAGGGTCTGCCTGGCCGCTAAAGTAAGGTGGATGAAACTGCAAGAAGTCCCTCACCGCTCGGCCTGGCCCACCCCTGACTGACGAGCCCTCACCGGCCTCTCCGCCGAACTGCTGAGCCATGAGATGGTACATGCCACGGAGGAAACCTTCGGCCCCCGGAACCCTCGCAGCATCCGCGGCCTCGGTAGCCCCCGGTGGCGCTCTGCTATGCTCCTCCTGGTCCCTCTGGACCTCCTGCTGGATCTCCTGGCCTCCAGCCGACTGCCCCTGCTGAGAGCGAGAACTCCTCCTTGGCGCCATACTCACTCCTCTGAAGCACAAGACAGAAAACACAGAAACGGCAAGGTCAGAATAAACACGCGGAGCCCAATGCCAGCGTTACCTGCACATCATCGTCATGGACTAGTGGACCACTACAATTACCTATGATTCTCATGTAATTCCACAACCGCGCTCTGATACCAGCTGTAACGACCCGAGAATCCGATTACCGGGAAGGCCCGATAACCCGAGACTCGCACCACCACCCACGAGCCCGAAGACTCGGAAGGGTTAAAAGGATGGTGTGGAGACTACACAAGTATCACAGATAATTGCAGAAATTAAACAGTTATAATATTAAGCAGAAAATAAAATAACATTTTTCATGGTCCACAATAGAAATAACAAGAACAGCAGTCCACGACTAGTACAGTGACAAGAAAGGAAAGTACAGCTACACGGGGCATCCCCCGGCTCTGACCTCTGGCACTACCGCTGGGCACCCGCACCACGCTGCGCTCCTGACGCGCTCCCCGAAGGTGGCGTCTCACCTGAAACACGGTGAAAACACGCAGGGAATGAGTCTCGGAACAAGACTCAGTAGGGATCACTCGAACCCTACCTCGTAAAACGAGAAACCACTACTCTAGCGGTAGGAAAGTACCTCGGAAAGGAAAGCCCTGTACTCTACAGAACTAGACCCTAACGGCACGCAAACCGACACACGTGCCACGGTACGAGAAGACCGAAACTCAACGGTCGAACCACCGAAACCCGAAGGTCGGAAACACACGACTGATAGTCTGACACTCCGTACTCGACAGGAGTACCACCCACTAGAAGCACAGCCGGTAGCGTCCCCTAACGTCTGACGCCGCACTGCAGGTGAGCCGCCTGACGTGGTAGGTACTACCCGAGGCGCAAACACCGTACAAGTAACCACAAACAAGTAACTAGCTGGGGTCACGCCCGTCGACGTGGGTCCAACCGCCCCCAACCACGTGTGCACACACAGACCACGCGTCCTAGGTCTGGTCCTCTGACCGGTTTTCCCCCGTAGCCGGACTCTGGCTACCGACGAGGGGCCTACGGTAACCGGTCCACAAACCGTCTCGAAAGGTGGGTGCCCGTACACCACTCCCAGGTGAGACCAGCACCTCGTACTGGTGGGTTACGACTAGTGGAGGGTCACTGAAGGAGTAGACTCTCGAGTCAACGGAAAACAACGTCCGAATCCGACGACGTGTGGGAATCACCCCACGCACTAGCCTCGTCGCACAGAGACCCAAGTCGGACAGAAAACGAAGTTGCCACCCTCATGGGGCAACCAGGCAAGTAACGGTCTACCCTAGGGCCGTCACAAGCAAGTAACGGTCTAGGAGAGACCGTTACTCCTAAACGGCGGTCCAAGGCAGGCCGTCACTCAATCCGGGAAAAGGGAAAGTAACGGCCCAGGCTCAGCGCGTTACATGGATGTAACGCACTTAGCCTAGCGCGTTACACGCCCCTCCACGGCGCAAATTCAAAAAGGGAAGTAACGGCCCTGCCCGGGCGCGTTACTCACATGTAACGCGCCTGCACCAACGCGTTACATGGCCCTTACGCCTGGGGTGAACACAGGAAGTAACGCTCCTGCCCCAGGGCGTTACATGCATGTAACGCACCTAGCATGGCGCGTCACATGGCCTGACCCCCAACGGTCAAAACCAGCGGTCGAAAAGCTATATAACGGCCCTGCCCTGGCGCGTCATAGGCAAATGGCGGTCCATCGTAGGGCCGTTACAGCCCCAGACCCCAAAGGCCAACACTCAGGGGAAGTAACGCTCCCCTATAGGGGCGTCACAAGCAAGTGACGGTCACTGGAGCGACCGTCGCTCGCCCCCGAGCACGCTACGGCGGGAAACCCCCAAAAACTTCGACCACGCCCCCGTACCTCCACCGGAGAGGGGGAAATCAAAGGGGAAGACCCCTGGGGACCCCTAGCATGCATCTAAGCCATCAAAACACGAAATCATGGACTAAAACCATAGATCGGGCGAGCTCTCCCCAAATCATGGAAAAACCCCAAAATGCTCAATAACACCCCTCTCGGCCTCCCCGCGGCCTACAAACCACGGAAATGAACGGTATGAGGCTAAGGAACGTCACCCTACCTCAATGGAGCGAATGCTCCGCCGGATCGTCTGTGAACCGCGAAGAACGCTTTGAAAACCCTCGTCCTTCAAGCTTCCCACGCTCGCCGCACGCCCCCACGACCGCCTCGCCGCCGCCCACGTCGCCGCGCCGTCGCCCCACCGCCGTCTGCAGCCGAGGGGGAGCCCAGCCGCGACCAACCGGGAGGAAGAGAGGGAGAGGGAGGGGATACGGTGGAGGAGGAAGGAAGAAGAAGAGGAGAGGAAGAAGAAGAAGAAAGTGGGGAGAGAGAGAAAATAGGGGGGTTTTTATAGAAAACCCGGAAAATCCAAAAAATTTCGAAAAATAGGAAATCACACCCCCGCGATCCTCGGAACGCACCGATCGCAACGCTACCACTCGTGCCCGGGTGAACCGCCCGGTTCGCCCGCAGCGAGCTTCCGAAGAAAAAGCCGAAACACACACCGGGAATCGGAAAACACGCGCGGAAGAGCCGCGGAACGCCTCTGGGCCTCCGAAACCACTCCGGATCGCGCCGACCCGAACACGAAAGATGCCCGAAACGAAATTTCAGATACAACGGAGCCGGACACTCCGAAAACCAGATCCGGGACCCACGAAGAAGGATCCGAAAGGTCCGGGATATTACAATACATCTCACGTATAGTGGGAGTGCATCAGAATAATTAAAGAGAATGTTATGTATCTCACGAAAAGTGGGAGTACATGAGGAAGATCTCACGGATAGTGGAAATAGTTTCATAATTCATTTGATCTTTGTTGGCCAAGTGGGAGATGCTGGGATATGGACGAACAAACCCAAATATCGTGGAGGGAAAGAAGTTCAAGTAGTTTTGAACTCGTCAAAGGCTATCCCTAACTAACGGAGAGAATATCTCCGTGATTCCAAAGGAGGCGGTTCCCATGGGGCGGAGGTGGCTGGCGGTGAGCCTCTATAAATAGAATGTTCATTTGAGGAGAACAAACACACGAGAACAGAGCTTGCCATCGGAGCCCCAAAACATTTCTCCCCCTACCTCTTTGCTATCCAAGAGGGATGTTGTATTCGATCCTTTGGACTGTGATCCACATATGAAGGCAAAGTAGTTAAGAAAGAGGGAGCATAATATAGCGATTGATAGTGTAACAATAAATACCTTTTGAAAGGTGAATAGAAAACAAAACCATAAATACTATGTTAATGGAAACGTATGGGAAATGTCAATATGATTATCTAACTAGCTGATCTAAATTACATGAGCATATCCTGATATTCCATCCAAAAATCATTCACCTCCAAAAAAGTAAACATTTTGCACCATCATCATCTCTATTATATCCTACATTCTGAGAAGACATCAAGTGTGCATCAGTAAATTATCATGTCAAGATGAGACAAAAGATCATCAGATAAAGATTAGGCACTAGTCAAAAACTTGTGAACTTCAGCTAAACAGAGATTTTGAATGAAGCATATTCCTGTTAGGGTGCTTGGCCCGGATACAGAGGGGGGGTGAATGAATCCTGCTACGTATAATGGCCAAATTAAAACTAGGATGCTAGATAAAGACACAGAATAGAACCAATTCGATTCAACTCAAATACAAACACATGGAGCGCGTCTATTCAAGCATCTAGCGGAAGCAAATCAGACAATCAAGCCACTGCTCAATAGATTTTTAGGTGGTTCGGTCCTTCAGACCTACATCCACCCCTCACTCCCAACCGGAGTGAGGCTTCACTAGCAAACGCTAGAACCAAGCAGACTCAGTCTGCAAACAGTTGCTGCCACACAGCTTGACCAGGGGGACATCCTCCCCTCTTCCTCCCAACCGGAGGGACACCCAAGTGACTCCCAGCCACTTGGAAACTAGAGGTCGAAGACCTCTCTTCCTCCAGACCAGGAGGGGCCACTGGACTTGTAACCACAAGCCCAGAACCGGAGGACTAGCCTCCCTTCCTCTAACCAGAGGGCAACCCACAAGTGACAACCTGTCACTTGCAACCCGGAGATCAGATCTCCCTTCTCCTGAACCAACAGGAGGAACCCGATCCCCAACAGGGCTATCGGAAGAACAAGATAACCAGATGAAAATGGAAAAAATAAAAACACGAAATGAAAATAACTTCAGCAAACAGAACGCTGAAAAACGAAATGCACAATGTGGCTCCCAACGGAGCTGACTGGCCTGGATCTGATCCACGGTCCAGTGAAGACAAATCTTCAAGCAGCTTCTTCCTTCTTCTCCACGAGCTCTCTCGCTCACTCTCTATCTCTCTTTCTTTTCCTTCAACTCTCTTCCTCTTCCACTCTCTCTTCTCTCTTCACACGAGCACTATCTCTCTCTCACTTTTTCTTCTTCTGTTCTTCTGCTCTTTTTTACTCTCTCAATCTCTGCTCCTCTATTCTTTTTGGCTTCAATGTTTTTTGCCCTGCTCGACCAGCCTTTGTTCTTTTTATATCAGCAGCCAGCAGGAGGATGGGGTACAGAGTGCGTGTGCTTCACACGCATGATCCAGAACCTTCCTGCCACGTGCCCTTTTCATATTTGTTCCTTCAGTATCGGATCATGTGCACCCAGACACCGATGAATGTTCTTCCTCGGACCTGCAAAGAGATAAAAACCATTAACCTTGAGTGCCACAAGAACTATAACTGCATGAGGTAAGTGGACACGACAAGAGGTGCACTAAACAGAGAACGACACGAGATACAGTGGTGACACAACGAACACTACTAAGAGAACGACACGAGGTAGAAAGAAAACAACACGAAGTAGAAGGAGAACAGCACAAAGTAGAAAAGGACGACACGAAGTAGACAAGATTACTACAGTACGAGACAGGGAGAGCATGACACAAGGTCAGATGAAAAATAGCACGAAGTAAAACGAGAATGACACGAAGTGTCACTGTACCAACAAACACTACGAAGTTACGAATACAAAAGCAACACGAAATCACGAATACAAAAATAACACGAAGACAAAAACAACACGGAGACACGAAGACAAAAATAACACGGAGACACGAAGACAAAAATAGAAACCGACATGAAATTGAAGACAACACGAAGATGAAAACAGAGACCGACATGAGTTGAAAACAACACGAAGATGAAACAGAAATCGACACGAGTTGAAAACAACACGAAGACGAAACAGTAACCGACACGAGTTGAAAACAACACGAAGACGAAACACAGGAATTGACACGGAGACACAAGAGCAACACATAGAGGACTGACTCGAGATGAGCAACTAAGTGCTAACGACACGAGGTCAAACAGAACACATCTTAAAACAACACGAGGTACGAGAGGACGACACGGCGTGTTGAAAACACAAACAGTACTAAAACGAAAACGACACGAAGACAAACAGTACAACACGAGGTGTTATACACAAACATGACGAAGTGCCAACAAACACAAAGACAGTCCTTGAAAATACCTGAAGAGAAATGAAGGTTTATTCTTCTCAGAAAAATATTCTTTGTTCACTTTCACAGAAAAATATTTTTGTTAATTTTTCACGGAGAAATATTTTTGAACACCACTAAGACTTATAGTGTTGTCATCATCAAAACATGTAGAGATTCACAAGACTCAATAATCTCCCCCTTTTTGATGGATGGCAACACTATGAGTCTTGAGTCTTTGCAGAAAAAAGATTTCAGCCTTTCCAAGGCAAAACAAACATCAGCACCATTATTAAACATTTTTAAAGTGTCAAATAACCATTCAACGAGCTAGCAAAGGCCTGATTTCTCCCCCTTTGTCATCATCAAAAAGAAGGAAACAATAAGGATGCAATAATGCAAATGATATGAAATTTAATTAATAAGTCCAAGAGTGTGAGAGAGAAAGCCTCAAAACGGGCAACAAGATACATAGCATTGTCTTTTCAAGAAAAATATCTGGCTTGTCTGCTAGAAGGGCCACGCGGCCTGCCATGTGGTGGTCTCCCCCTTGGAGAAGCAGAGCTAAATTCTTGAGGTGGAGTTCTGCTAGAAGAAGCTTGACCAGGTGCTGAACCCAAGGTAGACTGAAATTCCTTTAGGTCATTTGACAGTTCAGCTAGCCAATACACCATAGCGCTTCTGACGTGTGCCACTTCAGAAATGATGTCGTCTTGGCGAATATTGACAGTTTCATATCTGTCAGTCAGAATTGTCATTTCTGTTAAGAAGGCGACCAATTTATCATATATCTGCTGAATACCTGGACCTAGGGCACTGGATGACTTCTTCAACACTTCTAAAGATGTTCTGATCTCAAAGCAGTGATCTATATGTTGGTAGACATTTTGAAGGAGGAAATATGAACATCTTGTAACTCACTCAGTGCTTTTGCTATCTTTGAACAAACCTCCTGCAAACCTTGCATCAAGGATCTGTTTGCATCATCTGAAGCCCTTTTGTTGAGTAGGAACCTTTTCCATTCAGTGAGGAGAGATATCTCAAGCTTCAGTAGCCTGGAATGTACCTGATTGATGTTGAGAGTGACATATGTGAGCAGATCATCTAATTTCTTATCTTGTTTCTGCATCTGCTGAGTCAGGTTTATGAGAAGTTCTTCAATGTTGGGCGCCCGAGCAGATTCAATGTTGGGCGCCTGTGCAGATAGAAGTCTAGGTGGACCTAGAGGTGTACCAAAAAATTCACTGCCAGGTACAGTTCTCTCAGCTGCTTCCTCTTGTACTGGCATTTGACTACTCTCAGCTGGGACCTGATCTTCATCTTCAGCTTGAGTTTCTTTATGAGGAATTACACCTTCAGGTGCCTCTTCTTCACTTGAAGATTCTGTATCTAGTTCTATGACAGGAACCTTTTCTCTATCTTCCATGAGTTCCTGATCTGCAGGGCTGTCAACAGAGGCCTGTTCAAGACTTTCAGATGTAACCAAGTTGGTAGCCTCTTCCAAGCTTCTCTCTACAGTTTCTCTTAAAATCACATTAACAAAATCAGCAAGTTCTTGATCAGTACATTCTTGCTCTTTAGCTGGCTGTTCCTCAGGCAATATCACCTCTTCAGATCTCTTCCCAAAAGAATCAAATAGACCATCAATATTTCAGTCTGAATGCTTTCGTCAGACAACCTGATTTCCTCAGATGCAACCTCAACTAGCCTCTGAAAGGAAAAAGGTACTTCGGTGGGTGCAGCTGGCAAAATAGACTCTGGTTGTTCAGCTGGTGTTTCCTGTTGAGCAATCTCAGAAACTAATTGCACACTAGTTTGGGTTAAGTCTTGAGATTGTTCCAGATGCTCCTCCTGAATGTGTGATTCCCTGACTTTTTGGGCCTTAACTTGCCCCACCATAGAAGAGCCCTCTAAGCCCAAAAACACTGAAACAAAATTCATATTAAATATGTTTCGGGCCTTAACTTCAGATGCAGCCTCTCCATCCAAGCAAATCTCTGAATGCTTGAAGATGTCTGTCAGATGGGCGGCATAGGGAAGGTGTCTCTTGGATCCAATGCATCCCTTCATGACAGTAAAAATGATCTCTGGCAGACATATCTTTACATTTTGAATCAGACAAAACAGTAGAAATCTCTGTGTGTCTGTAATTCTTCCTCTAGCTCCAGTCTGTGGGGTGATAATGGAAGCAATGACGTTCTGAAGGAGCTTGTGAAGAGGAGGAAATGACGATGTCTGATAAGCTTTTAGCTTCAACTGCCCCTTATCATGAATATTACTGGGTTTACCAGTAATGACTGAGAAAGCTTCATGGAGACTGTATCGAAAGCTTCCCTCTACCTCCCCTTTATCTGGAACACCGAGGGCTTTGTGGAGGGAGTCACATGTAACAGTTATCTCGACCCCTTTAACAGATGATAACAAGGCAGACTTGTCTCGGCTCAAGGACAAATTATTGTAAAATTCCATTACCGGCCTAGGGTAATAGACACGGTGGTTTTCTAAGAAATTTCTCCACTCCTGAAACTCAAAGATTTTCAACAGTTCTGGAAACTTCGAGACCATGGTTTCATCTCCGAAATCTATTATTCTAGGAAGAATGATTTTCCCACTTTCTAAGAACACGGTAGACTGAGAAATCCTGATACCTTGTTCTGAAGACACTTCCGCAGCAGGTTCTGGCTCAAGACATCTATGTTGCTTAGATGAAGGCTCTTCAACTATTTCTTTTCCCTTCCTCTTCCTTTCACCAGAAGCTGCTGACTTTTGCTGATCCATCTGCCGTAACTTCCAGAGTATCAACTCTCTCTTGCCGACTGCTACTTGGAAGTGAAGCTAGACCCAAGAGAGGAAGAGACCTCTGTGGGGAAAGAAAGTGAGCGGGAAGAGATGGAGATGAGTTTGAAGAAACGCTCAAGGTGGAGCGGCACGAGGATGAATAGGAAGCGGCAAGAGGAAATGAGGGTTTGTGGTTGAAGGCGTGTGAAACAAGAAGGGTTTTGTCGGGTTGCTTTTTACTCTTATCAAACTTTTTCTGGAAATACCCAAATTACCCTCAGTCATGATGTAACGCAGCTACTGCCTGTTAAAATTTGCCCTTCAATATATGGACTTAGTTATATTCTTCCAAATTCCATGTTCAGTTAACTCAAGATATTAAATCAGCATAATCACAAAATTAACTGTTAAAGTTGCTTAACCTATAGAGAGTCACGATTAAATTACTGCTTATGTTTGTCAAGCAACGAAATAACACATCGATGTCAAGTAGATTTCATTTCTTTATTTAATGGACAAGAGAAGGCATACAGGGTCAACCAATTTTGTTGAGCACAAGGTAGAATAGTCCCTTTTTACACAAGGAGACATGTTTATCAGACACCAGAAACCCTGGTTACTCAGGACGGACTACCTTTATGCCAATCAAAGCCAATGAAAATTTTCTTTGTTGACTTTTCCCCCCTTTTTTTTATTTTAACATTTCTATACAGAGATAGCTAGTTGTATCATGACAGAAACTCTGGACTTCTCTGATCTAGAGTGTCTATTTCTCCACAAAAGCCATTGCTCTGCCACAAAGAATGGCGTATTCCCTGGTGGCACTTCTCATGATTTTAGACAAAAGACAGATATCTTACTTAACACAATTTTTTTATCTCAGAGCTCTCTTCACATAAGTTTCAGTTAAGTCGAGATCCTCAACAAGTTTTTCTCATTTAACAGGAAGTTTTATAATATGTTGACCAACACTTGAGAGGATAACTTAGAAGGATCAAGGACCAAATATAACCCCCATACATTGAAGTTCTTTATTAACAGGTGTAAGTTGTTACACTAGATATTGGGTGGTTTAAGGTATACAGATCACATCTGATAAGAGCAAGAAGACTGAAAACACAATTTCTTCGAGAGAATTTTTGAACCAAGAGTGATAGGAGAGAGATAAGAAGGTGGCTGACCGAATAGAGAGAGATGAGATGAGATGAGCAGCACTCCTATCAGTAAGCCAACAAGTGAGAGATCACTCAAGGCGTTAAGCACCAAGGACGCATACAAATATAGTATTCTTGAAGAAGTTCTGTCTCACATCCAGAGAAGCTCTTGGGCAACAAACTGCAACCTTATGAGATGACAGATCTTAACACCACATTAACTGCATCGGCTGACACAATTCTTCAGAAACCAAATGGCCTGTCAAGCTCCTTTTCAGCCCACTCAAGGACATCTCACTCACGACTCTTGGAGGTATTAATTATTTATTGAATGCAGTGTTTGCCATGAAAGTTAAACATGTGAGATTGTGAAAATCATGCACATACAGGCTCCCCTGATCAGCAGAATGACTTATGGTACTAGGCGGAGCATTTGGTCTGAAAGACCACCTCACACATAGTAAGGACCTCCGGACAGATTTCCCTGCCTTTTGGTAGCTTACCATTTGATATACCATAGAGGTCATGGATAACAGGGTAAACCCAATAGTCCTATAAGCAATTCAGATTTTCAATGAATTATGCAACATACAATTTTTTTTTCTTTTTTCTCAAACAGCATTCGCATTCAGTTCAGATTTTCAGAAATTTCAGAGTGCATGTTTAGAAAATAATGCAACTTGCAGATGACGAATGAATATGCAAGAACAGATTCAATATGCATGCACTAGATGAAACTAAGAGCAGGATATGCAAGAATACATCAAACCAGATATGCAATAAGTTTCAAAAATGGGACATGCAGAGAGATTACCTGAACAGTGTGAGAGTGGGGTTTTCATTCTTGAGTGCCTTGGATCATTACCCCTTTTATTCCAGTCCCAAGGCACACCTGCAAAATAAGGTTTATTTTGCACAAACAGGTACCCAAGAAGTCTTGGGTCCTGACATGACATTATTATTTTTAGCAGGTTTTCTCAGCACATTTCCAGGAGTAGTTTTCAGATCTGATTTATGCACATTCTTATTAGCATGAATTCTATATGCATACACATGAGATTTTCTGTTAACAGGGTAAAATTTCTGTTTACCAAAACTGGTTTGGTTTTGATATCCTGCCAGCCAACAGGTTGCAGCCCTGTGACCTGGCTTCCCACACTGATGACATGAAGGTTTTGCAAATTGTCTTACAGGGAATTTAGCAAGTTTGAGATTCACATTTCTACCCTGAATATGCCAACAGTCCTTGACTGTATGGCCATGCTTTCTACAGTGAGAGCAAATGAGAGAATTTCTTCTAAAAGAACCTGACCAGCATTCAGAGGCCCTGTGACCCATTTTGTTGCAGTTAAAACAAATGATATGCTGGCTCATTGAACCAGATTTGTTTTTATTAAAAACATGTTGGTTTGTAGGGAATTTAGCATGATATGAATAAGAGGTTTTCTTACCACTAGCAAACCAGCAATGAGCAATAGAGTGTCCTGATTTGCCACAATTAGAGCATGTGACATTTCTTTTCTGAGGTGATGGATTTTTATCATAAGATCTCCTAGCATTCTTATCATCCTTCTCCATCAACTTACACTCATGCATCAGATGTCCAACTTTATGACAGTAGTGACAGATATTCTTCCTTTTAGATGCATGTGAGTGTGTGTGAGGACTGTGATCAGCAAATGCTGATGGACCCTTTTTATTTATTTTCTGATTTTTAGTCTTTCTGATTTTATCTTGTTTTCTTAGCCTTGTACTGAATTGGAGATGAAGTGGAAGGCTTTTCCTGTTCAGAAGATTTAATGAAAACAGTTTTTAGCTTGGATCCATCAACCTTTTTCAACTTTTCAGTTTGGTTCTGATTCTTCTGAACATTTGGTTGTTTATTTTCTGAGGTTGTGGCTATATCAGAAGCTTTGACAAAGGATGCCGTCAGCTTGTTTTCAAAAACCCTTTTATTGACATTGTTGTAGCCCAACCCTTCCTTTTGAGTATTGACCTTAATTCCTAACAACCTGTCCAGATTTTCTTGACCACTCACAAACTTTGACAAGGAGCTTTTCAGATCCTGAATTTCATTATCAAGAGATGCAATGTGTATTTCATAACTAGCGATCTCTTGTTCACTACAATTGACAGTTTCATTCAAAACCTTATTAGCTGTTTTGTATTCTTCAATTTCCTTTCTCAGCTCATCTACTTCATCAGTTTCGTTTGTACAGATGACTTTTCCTTTCTCCAATGTGAGAAGTCTTTCAGACATGGCACTGTTTAACAATTTTAATTTTTCAACTTCTTCTTTAAGCTTATCATTTTGAATTAACTCATTTATTAGAAGCTGATCTTCTGAGTCAACCATATTTTCTTTCCTAGCTTCAAACTCCCTCAATTCCTTTTGTTGTTTTTCAAAATCTTTCTGTAGTTCTATGTTTACAGATTTTATGGCATTAAACTTTTCAATCAGCAAATCATTCTCTCGTTTAAGTTTCTCTAATAGTTCTTCATTTTCTTTAGAGAACTTTCTGAGAGAGTCATTCTCATTTTTCAGCTTGTTTAAGTCAGATTTAACGCGTTCAAATTCTTTCAGCATTAGATTATCAGACATACTAGCATTTTTCAGTTCAGCACAATTTCTACAAGGAAAGCTTGAACTATCTAAACCAGTACCCTTCTTCAATTTTTTATACTATTTTCTTAACAGTTCATGAGATTCAAATAATTTAGCATAAGCATTCTCCCAATCTTCTAGAGAGAAATTCTCGAAAAGATTTACCTCATCATCATCATCTTCTTCAGTTTGATTGCTGCCTTGATCGCTTCTGTTGGCCATCATGCAGCCTGTTTTATTTCCTTTCCCGGCTCTCTTCATCATTTCCAACATATCCCTTGTAGATCTGCAATCAAGGAAACATGAGTGAAAAGCTTTGTCAGTAGCTGCTTTCATCAGATTTATAGCTGTCTGATTTTCCTCATACATTGATTCGTGACTGTCAGTCCATTTGGACCTTTTCTTTGGTAGTTTATGAGGACCATGTGAAATCACTTTCCACAGGTCTGGATCAACGGATTTAACATAAGCACGTAAAGCACTGTGCCACTGGTTGAAATCAAAACCACTGAAGACAGGTGGACAAGCCATTGAAGCAAATAGCAGATAAATTCAATGCAACAGGAATATTGATGCACTAAAGGCAAATAAGCACCTAAGACCGCAATAACGAATCTGCAGGTCGCTGGACCTTATATGCAGACACCCGCTCTGATACCAACTGTTAGGGTGCTTGGCCCGGATACAGAGGGGGGGTGAATGAATCCTGCTACGTATAATGGTCAAATTAAAACTAGGATGCTAGATAAAGACACAGAATAGAACCAATTCGATTCAACTCAAATACAAACACATGGAGCGCGCCTATTCAAGCATCTAGCGGAAGCAAATCAGACAATTAAGCCACTGCTCAATAGATTTTTAGGTGGTTCGGTCCTTCAGACCTACATCCACCCCTCACTCCCAACCGGAGTGAGGCTTCACTAGCAAACGCTAGAACCAAGCAGACTCAGTCTGCAAACAGTTGCTGCCACACAGCTTGACCAGGGGAACAGCCTCCCCTCTTCCTCCCAACCGGAGGGACACCCAAGTGACTCCCAGCCACTTGGAAACTAGAGGTCGAAGACCTCTCTTCCTCCAGACCAGGAGGGGCCACTGGACTTGTAACCACAAGCCCAGAACCGGAGGACTAGCCTCCCTTCCTCTAACCAGAGGGCAACCCACAAGTGACAACCTGTCACTTGCAACCCAGAGATCAGATCTCCCTTCTCCTGAACCAACAGGAGGAACCCGATCCCCAACAGGGCTATCGGAAGAACAAGATAACCAGATGAAAATGGAAAAAACAAAAACACGAAATGAAAATAACTTCAGCAAACAGAACGCTGAAAAACGAAATGCACAATGTGGCTCCCAACGGAGCTGACTGGCCTGGGCTGATCCACGGTCCAGTGAAGACAAATCTTCAAGCAGCTTCTTCCTTCTTCTCCACGAGCTCTCTCGCTCACTCTCTATCTCTCTTTCTTTTCCTTCAACTCTCTTCCTCTTCCACTCTCTCTTCTCTCTTCACACGAGCACTATCTCTCTCTCACTTTTTCTTCTTCTGTTCTTCTGCTCTTTTTTACTCTCTCAATCTCTGCTCCTCTATTCTTTTTGGCTTCAATGCTTTTTGCCCTGCTCGACCAGCCTTTGTTCTTTTTATATCAGTAGCCAGCAGGAGGATGGGGTACAGAGTGCGTGTGCTTCACACGCATGATCCAGAACCTTCCTGCCACGTGCCATTTTCGTATTTGTTCCTTCAGTATCGGATCATGTGCACCCAGACACCGATGAATGTTCTTCCTCGGACCTGCAAAGAGATAAAAACCATTAACCTTGAGTGCCACAAGAACTATAACTGCATGAGGTAAGTGGACATGACAAGAGGTGCACTAAACAGAGAACGACACGAGATACAGTGGTGACACAACGAACACTACTAAGAGAACGACACGAGGTAGAAAGAAAACACACGAAGTAGAAGGAGAACATCACAAAGTAGAAAATGACGACGAAGTAGACAAGATTACTACAGTACGAGACAGGGAGAGCATGACACAGGTCAGATGAAAAACAGCACGAAGTTAAAACGGAACGACACGAAGTGTCACTGTACCAAAACACTCGAAAGTTACGAATAAAAAGCAACACGAAATCACGATACAAAAAAAAACACGGAGACACGAAGACAAAAACAGAAACCGACACGAATTGAAGACAACACGAAGATGAAAACAGGACCGACATGAGTTGAAAACAAACACGAAGACGAAACAGAAACCGACACGAGTTGAAAACAACACGAAGACGAAAACAGTAACCGACACGAGTTGAAAACAACACGAAGACGAAACACATGAATTGACACGGAGACACAAGAGCAACACATAGAGGACTGACTCGAGATGAGCAACTAAGTGCTAACGACACGAGGTCAAACAGAACATATCTTAAAACAACACGAGGTACGAGAGGACGACACGGCGTGTTGAAAACACAAACAGTACTAAAACGAAAACGACACGAAGACAAACAGTACAACACGAGGTGTTATACACAAACATGACGAAGTGCCAACCAACACGAAGACAGTCCTTGAAAATACTTGAAGAGAAATGAAGGTTTATTCTTCTCAGAAAAATATTCTTTGTTCACTTTCACAGAAAAATATTTTTGTTAATTTTTCACGGAGAAATATTTTTGAACACCACTAAGACTTATAGTGTTGTCATCATCAAAACATGTCGAGCTTCACAAGACTCAACAATTCCAATACAAGGTTAATACAAACACTTGCTGCACTTGGTATCTTGTTGTATTTTTTTTAAAAAATAACTTTTTCTGACCTTGGGGATGTCGATGTCCATACAATCTAATCTGAGATTAGATGACTTAAAATTTTTTAAAAATACTAATTTTTATATTTGTTGACACTTTTAGCCCACTAAAAGTTGCTATTCTTGCACCCTCACTTATTTATTTGTGGACTTTTGATTGTTGTTAATTGCCATATGTAGTTAACAGCATCCATTTATATTCATGGGTTGGCTGATTTCATAAGATTATCAATTTCCCATTTGAGTGCACATACTATTTTCATTGGTTTTAAGTATATGCAAAATGTATCACTTTTAATTTATGCATTTCTTTGTTGTTGTACATAGGTGGAGCCCACCTATTACCCAAACACAACAAGTGACCATGTGATGGAAGCTTCCAAACTGTGGAACTTGTCCAAAGGCTGTCCACAAGGATCCATACCCATAGAGAGGGCCCAAACAAATGGCCACTTTAGAGACACCTCCTCGCTAGGTCATGACTCATTCATGCATGAGGTAATAAACCTTCGTCTTTGTTTCACTTCTAAGTTCTAACAATGATTTATTTGTTAAAAAATTTTAAAAATTTTCTGTTTATCAACTAATTAACCAATCAAATATTTTATTTCGTACCTTAATTTGCTCTTGGAATGTTTTGTTCAGCATTCTGTTGTTGAAGTAAATGATCGAAATTACGGTGCAAAAGCTACCATCAACGTGTGGAGCGCGAAGGTTGAGAATGGAGATGGGTCTAGTCTTTCTCAAATCTGGGTACTTTCAGCAGATGGCACCACCACAGTGGAAGCTGGATGGACGGTCATGCTTTTGACTTTGGCTGATCACAAGTCATAAACGTGCATGTAATTCTAGTTCAGGACATTAATTTGTTCAGTGGAAATGATATTATAGAATGTTTTGTGTAGATGTACAAATTTTGGTTACTCATATATGGTTGTCACATATAGAGTCATTATGTAGACGTATAAATTGAATGTATTGTCTCCTTTGAAGTATTATCCTCACTATATCTAAGAACAGTTAGGGTTTTATCTTTTTTTTATTGATAAAAGATTCCTCTTGGGTTAAGAGGTGAATACCAACCTTATAATTAATTAGGAAGAAACTTAACATTTCAAACGAAGCGCTCTTACTTTACGTCATGACTAATCCGCCTTGCACTGGCAAATCTCTTCACGTAGACGCACACTACTACCAGATTTTAGTTTATGTTGAGTTAATTGTCTACGTTTGCTTGCATCATCACGGGTTCGAGGGGATGCCACCACAGGAATTCTACTCAAGGACTTCTATGATATTTTAATAATTAGAGAGGCTTTTCTACAATTTTATAATGCCACCTCTTCACGAGGAGAAAGAAAACAGCTGCCGGCCCAATCCAGAACAATTAAAACCTCTGTTTCTACTAGTCTGTTAAGGGGTTTGGTTATTCCTTTTTATCTTTTTTTTTTAATTTAAAAAAAGAGATTATCTTATGCCGTTTGATATTCCTCTTTTAAATTTTAAGACGAAAATCTCGTCCCATTCTAATCTCTTTCTAAATAAAAATAACCCTCCGCCAATTTTTTTTGAGAGCACGGACTCGCACGAAAGAACCCCTCCCTCTCCCTCCTCGGCGCCCGCGGCTCCGGCCCCCCTCCCCCTCCCCCGCGGCTCCGGCCCTGCGCACCCTCCCTCCCCAGCGGCTCCGGCCCTGCGAATATATTCAAATAATCGTTGAGTTTCATATATATATATAGAAACCCCTTAAGGGTATGTTTATTTGCAAGATAAGGTTGGGGTAAAGGGCGGATACCCCACTCTTATCCATCCTAATTTATTTGAGTGCATAGATAAAATATTTCGACTTGGTTAGAATGTCTGGGCAAGAATTGATCCATGCAGATCTTGACAAGTTCTTTCTAGTTATTTACAAATAACAGGCATGCTTTGTCCTCGATCGACTAATTAATATTGATCAACTGTATATACATATATCTGAATAATCTAACATCCATACTCAATTTCAGGTGAACTCCCCATTATATGGCACTGACAGAACAAGGTTTTTCACGTTCTGGACGGTGAGTACTCGCTACTCTTGAATGTGTGTATTCTACACTGTTGCTTAGTGTAAGTAAATTTTTTTTCTCTTGTTTTGAACAAATGGTCTAGTGGTTAGACAGCATGAGAGGGGATCGAATCCGCGCGCAAGTGCGCATGGCACCCAAAGCGCCGCTTTGTTTGGGATTTAACATAGGAATAAGTTACTTTTTGATGTAACTTATCCCTCTTTGATTTGGCGGGAGCTTTTTTAGATAATCTACTTAAAAGTATGTTAAATAGACTTAAGCCATGTTAAACTATCCCACCTCCACAGGTGGGATAATTTAACCCAATCCCATACCAAAGCAAAAAGGTATAAGTGAGGACCTCATAAATGTAACCGGGATATGTTTAATCCCGAAACAAAGCGGCGCAAAGTGTGCGGAGGTCAGTCCCGCTTCCACAAACACTAGGGGGAGCGAGACTTAAACCCGTGACCTCTTCCATGTGGAGAGGTTAGTGTCCACTGAGTCACAGGCTCGAGATTGATGTACATAAGCTGTTAAGCATCAATATGCTATAGCAGCTGATTTTTGTTGTCACTTTTTTTTTTGATTTTAAAGAAGCAATCTGCTTAATCCATATAGTCACTCCATTCCAAAGAGGGATGAATTTGAGACAGATTTTTTTCCAGTCTCTAATTACGACGGATATTTAATTTATCAAAAATTCATCACAACTTGAGATAGATTTTTGGGTCAAAAAATATCCCTCAAAAATTAAATTCATCCCTATTTCCACCTTTTATTGCAGTGGATGTACATAAGATTTTAATCCATCCCTACTTTTTAATGATAGTAATTATAAGATAATTAGCTAGGGGGGCATCATCTAGTTACACCTCCCTTCCTGTGTCATTGATTATATATAATAATGCTTGCCGGTTGCCAACCTAATTTTCAGTTCGATTATTCTCATTATGCTGTATGTTATGTAGTTTGTACGATGCAAATCAATCTTCTTAAATATTTAATTTTATTAAGTAATTTTTAATTTTTATTTTGATCTTTCAGTTCGATAATTACAAGAATGGTTGCTACAATCTCAATTGCCCTGGTTTTGTTCAAACGAATCCAAAGACCATACGGGCGTGTTTGGAAAAGACGTAGAAGAGGGATTTTGAGCTCTCCAATCATTAGAATCCCTCCTCCTTCAAAAGCTTTTCCAAATGTCCCAATGTCCCATCAGCTTTTAATTTATGGTAGATTTCGAGGTTTAGAGATAGGTAGAGAGAAAGGGAAGAGAATTAGAAAATCTCCAAAAATTACCTAAAAGGTGTTTCTTCTCTCTCTAAGGGATTTTGAAAAAATCTCTCCAACCTCAATCAGTTCCAAACGCGCCCTTAACCCATATCTGGAGCCCGCTTGGGTGTACGGTGGTCCGCAGTACACGATAGATGTTGCAATATTGGCACTCTCATATAGATGTAGTCATTATAGATATTTAACTCGGGTGACTCGGGATCGTATCTGCACGAACCCAATACGTGATCCGCTAAAGATCGTACGCGCCGTTACAATTTTTTTAAATATTAATATAATATCTAAAAGATAGTTTTTTTTTAATTGAAACAATTACACTAATCATATTGTAATATAATGGAAATCATAAATCATGCACATTTCATAGATAAAAAAACATTATACCCTATAACTGTCAAGTATATTCATTTATTGGTTGTCTAATAATAATATAACATAGAAGAATTAATTAAAATGAAACAAAGACTAAACAACACATACATACTTTAGATCGATGAAATATAGTAATTCTACCGCTTAAATATAAGATAATTGATCTAAAATTGTAAGAAATTCTAATTGTGATAACCTGGGTGACTCGGATCGTACATGCACTAACCCAATATGTGATATTTAAATAATAATATAATATTTAAAAGATAATTTTTAAATTAAAGTATACTAATCCTATGGTAATATAATAGCCATCGTAGTAGATCGTGTACTTCATAGACAAAAAATATTATAGTATATAACTGTCAAATATATTCATTTATTGGTTATCTAATAATAATAATATACTGATTAATAATTAATTAAAATAAAAAAGACTAAATGATATACACATGCTTTAGAACGACGACGCAACCAATCAAAAATTGTAAGAAATTTTAATTTTATAAAAAAAATAACAAAAGATCTAAACATGTGACTCGGCAGATCGAGTCCAACCTGAATCAAGTAGACTCGTACCAGATCAGCACAGATGTAATGCTGAGTCGGATCCCGGGGTCGGCGAACATTAATGATTCTCATATAAGATTCGGGTTTCATCCGATATGATGCATGCATGTTGAGTTTAATGGATGAACACCACGACAACATCGTTTAACAACACCAATGTCTGAGAAGTAAATAAAATTCTCGTTATCTTCTGACTATATATATATATATATATATATATATATATATATATATATATATATATATATGTACATGTACATATGTATGTACGTGTGTGTACATGTACAGGATAAGGCTACTGGAGATTGGTGGCTATATCTACAAGGTGCTGCAATGGGTTACTGGCCAAAGCAGCTGGTGCCATCCCTGGCATGCAGGGGACGCAGGTGCTGTTTGAATGGGGAGGTGAGGTCACATATATACCCCAAACCTGCGGGAGGACAAGCAAATGTACAATTCCTTGAGCACCTTATAAGTGGAGTATAATCACTCTCGTCAGTAACAAAATATGATAGTTTTTGGTGTACACATAAAAGGGGGTGGACATGAAGGGTGGGATGGAGGGGAGGTAAGGGGAGCACCCTTTAATAAAAGGATGGGTTACACCCATCATAAAACACATGTCTCACCGGAGTCTCAAATTTAATCCCACAAACTGTGCATATTTTAGTAGAGTCAAGTACATTCAGGTGCACAGAGGGGGAATCTATACTTGCCATAGCACACAAATCCAAGACCTCAACAACCTGGAACCCTTGTCCTGAGGGCGTAGCATCTAACAGATGAGGATCAAGAAAGGTTGAATCAGCCCTATATATATATATATATATATATCAAAGGTGACTGTCAAGGTCTCAAGTGAAGGTACGTAGAGGACAAATTAAGGGTAATGATGTTCATCCACATCTAGTAAAATTATTGATATTCATTTGAACTTTGGAATTTGTTAGTAATCACAACACTTAAAATTAGATGAATCCATAGCATCTACTTGCACATATTCAGGGTCACGGGAAGCAATCTTCGTGCATATATGTGGCTGCAAATGTTTATGATTGTAATTGGAACAGACACATCAAGGCCTGATATGAGTAACTTCGAAGATTGTTGGGCTTCCCTCCATTGTTGAGTACTAGATTATGTGTGGGAGGAATATCCTTCTAATGGGAAAGTCTTTGCGAGCCTCTTACATATGGAGGCAAAGGGAGCAGAATAATAGTTACCACACGAAACCAAAGAGTGTCAGATCCCACGTCCTACTTTTGATGAGCTTGTATAATCTTGTCAAGTTCGTGTGAGAGCAAACCCATCTTTTCAGATCTTTCCATGATCTCACAACCAAAATCCATCTGTTTGACTAGCAATATTTTTGGTCTCCTTTGTTGGTTTGGAAGTATAATATTTGCTTATTTTTAAAATTGTCACTCATGTATTGCGAATATGATAGTGGTTCAATGGTTATGGACAGTAATCAGTTCTTAATTTTCTCCATGCCTAGTACTTGAATAGCCAAGTAGGCCCATAATTTAATTTCTTAGAGAACAACTCCTTAATTAATTGGAGAACCTACAAGATTTGAAATTGAAATTAATTCATTTGACTATGCAAGATTTTGCGTAAGTCTCCTTAATTAGGAATCGAATTATTGCCAATGATGAGTGTAAATGAAAAATAAAATTAAAAAGAACATGAAATTAATATTATTTTAATCATATGAATGAAAATATTGTTTGTGAAATAGCCTAATTATGACTAATTAACATAGTGAAGGATAATCATTTCATCATTATTAGAGTTAATCAATTTTAATCATATGAATAAAAAAATAATGTCTCAAACAAGGTTATTATTTGTACTAGTGTTTATTAAGAAAAGTTATTAATTAAATAATATTTTCATTAGTATTAAGATATTACTAATGTTAGATCAGGATAAATCTAGGTTTAATTTTCTAAGTTCTCGGGAGGCTACGTAAGTAGAATATATCTTTTTTTTTCTCACTTAATTTCTCTCTAAAGAAGGCAACACTACACCAAGAAGAGTCTGTACCTACGACCCTAAAAAACAATAGGTACAATCTTTACCTACAACTCTCCTTGGTACGTTGTGTCGTCAGTAAAAATATACCTGTTGATAATTGAGGCGTAAGCAGTAAGCAATGAGAGAAGTCGACTATACATATCGATCACCAAATCGATATGACAAAATACTTGGCTGTTTAGCTAGTGAGGGAATCAATTTAAAATGCAAAAACTTTGGGAAAGAGAGAAGCCCACATCCCTTGAAATGGTAGTTTGAGTGATCTCAACCAATAATTAAAGGGAAGATATGGTTCAAGTTTTGGTGAGCACACTACTAGTTAACTCTAATTTGCGTGAACGATGCTAAGAAATAAGGAAGACCTTTGTTACATGAAAGAAGATTAATTTGAGAATACTTTTCCCCACTGATTTGGCACAAAAAATGTGAGGCATGCTCCTTCAATTAACATACAGGAGGGACGTAACGTTTGGTCCATTGCTTCTGAAATTTCCGATAGTAAGTCCAATCAGACAATTATATCCCATTATTATTACATATCCTTCACTCAACAATTGAGGAAAGCCCAACATTTCCAGCCACAGATGCATGAAGATTGCTTCCCGTGATCTTGAATATATAGTTTGATATTGTTGGCATGCAGCTCATGAAGTTCTTAGAGGAGGCCATATGTACCTGTTGATAATTGAGGCGTTAGCAGTGAGCAAAGGAGAGAGGTCGACTATACATGTCGATCACCAAGTGATGAATCAATTAAAAAATGCAAAAACTTTGGGAAAGAAAGAACCCCACATCCCTTGAAATGGTAGTTTGAGTGATCTCAACCAATAAGGGACTGGATGTTCGGGCAGGCCCACCGAAGGCAAGCACGCATCTTGTAGTAATTACAATTAATCACGCTGAATGGGAAGCAACGGATAATTAATTACTTACTCGTAATTAATGTCATGTTGGAATGAATTATATATCCGTTGATGCTCACAACCTGTAGAGACTTGGGCAGGCCCACCGAAGGCAAGCACTGGAGCTTCGGGCAGTCTTCAATGAACAAGTGTTGAAGGGCGATGAGATTGTGGACGCCACCCCCCCACGACATCAGTTCCTTGCAATGACTGATCCTCAAATCTTGCAGTGCAGTAAGATGACGGATCACCTCCGCTGTTGGGAGGCTCGTTATATGCGGACATCCCTCAATGTGAAGAGATCTGAGACGGCACAGGCCCTGCAGGTATGTTGCAAGAATCCTATCGTCCAGGTGGGTGTCATGGGAGATGCGCAGTCTTTCGAGTGAAGACGGCAGACCGCTCAGTTGCAGTAGGTCGGAGCAGCCTCGAATTTTCAGAGATGTCAGAGAGGTGAGGTGGTCTCGAATATTATTGGTTGGCCCCACCACCACCTTCTCCATCTCCGGAGGAGGAGGAGGAGCGGGTTGTTGATCATTATAATCTCGTGTGATATCCAAGGTCCTGAGCGTAGCTGTCAGCGTTTGGCATTGCAAGATGCTGTTCAGAAGTAGTTGTGCCGTGCTTGAAGACCCAACACTCACAATGAGTTTGGAGAGACAAGTGAGCTTAGGTAATATGATTGCCACTAAAAGGTACTCCACCACATCACCACTGTCAATGATGTTTACTTCTTCCATCGACCAAGGCATATTGGCTTCATCCGCCCTACTCAATGAAGGCAGGGAGGAGTAGGAGAGCTTGGGACAATTTATTATCTCCAGTTGTTTGAGGAAGGTGAAGTGCGCGAATGCTCTATACGGCAAGGATGTGAGCTCCCTGCAACCTCTAATTGACAGCCATGAGAGCCTTGGGAGAGGGTGTTGTAGCAGCCCATCATCATCATTGAGGGACCTCAAGTTTGGGCAGTCGCCAATAGACAACTCAGACAAGGAGGGCGAGGATTCCAACGACGAAGACATGTGGTCAGCATCCCGGCCGGCACCACCACCACCACCACAGCATCTCACCAGTCTCCGCAAACGATTCAGCCCCACGTTGCGTATATGCAGACTCTCTATCGAGCGAGGGAGAGGCGGCAACTCTTTCAGCTTGGGGCAGTCACTAATTATAAGAATGCGAAGGCGAGGAAGAAACGCGATCTGTTGTTGCTGCCCCTCTTCATCATCGTCCCCATGATGTGGTGCCTCCCACTCCTCCCACTCTGGCATCCCATTAAGGTACAGGCTCTCCAATGATGGGAACCCCAGCATTTCGAACCCTCCCCCTCCTCCTTTACCAGGAGAGTAGCGGCCCAGGAAGAGCAGAGGATCTATCCGTCTCACGCTGCTCATTCCAGAGATGGTCAAGTACTTGAGGCCGCGCAGCTGACCGAGAGGTGGCAGGATCTCCCAGTTTTTGCAATGTGTCAATTCAACCCTTTCTAGAAAGGAGGAGACCCACGCCGGATCCTCCAACCACCTCGGAGATCTGACACCTCCATAATGATAGATACTCAATTCTCTGATGCTGTCTACTGGTTGCAGGCCTTCCAGAACCCCCTCTTCTACTGGTTGCAGGCCTTCCAGTACCCCCTCTTCCAAGGTCCCATCATCATCCAACGATGGGTGGTCATCCATACCAAAAAAATAATCCCAGGTCGACGTTCCCTTCCTCCATCCCAATCTCAACGTTTCCAGATACTTTTTCGCGTCCAGCCTGGCTTGCGCGGCCTCTTCCTTGCCGGTGACCTGCTTCAAGTTCCGTATTTCAAGGTGGCGGAGCATGCTCATATCCCCCAACTCCTTCGCCTTCACTCCCCTGATGTTTAGTTCCTGAAGGGCAGTCAACTTCCCAAGGTCTTGTATGCTGTCAACCAGTTCGTCATCTCTCGCCTCCAGATGCATCAAGTTCACCAACGCACTCATATTACCTGGCAAAGCTCTCAGCTCCGCGCAACCTTCTAGTTTCAACACCTGCGCACAGACCGGGGGTGGGGAGGGGGGGTTGCAGAAAGTTAGTTAACTAGTCAACCAGACAACAATTGTGTCCTTAAATTGTCTTGCAAACACTACATAATTTTGTTTATAACATCATAAATATATAAAGCTGCCGCTATATTTAAAAACTTTTGAAATTAAAGCACAAGGCTAATATGTTTATGGAATTAGTTTGTCATTGGACTGCAGTTTTTTTATATATATAAACAGTGTCAAATTGTAAAAGTACGATTATTGTAATACTGTTTTGGCTTACAAATTAACTTGCACCTCTCCACCTGCTTACCAATGTACATATGCAGTAAGTTTATCACTCTAATGAACACGACTTTATAAAATTCTAAAAGACAAATACCAAAGTAATACTGTTTAGGCTCCTTATACGAAAGCACCATCGTTGCATGCATACTAAACTACCCAACTACGCCTACAAAAAATGTAATTTATACAATATTTTCCAAAGTTCTACATCAAAACAAACAGCTCGAAGGAGAAAAACGTAACTTAATCCTTTTGTCAACTAACCGGGGATCCAGGACATCCCTTGAAGATGATGAATCAAATATCCAAGACTTGATGGAACTTATACACTGAGTTATACTCTTTGTAATAACAAATATTAATTATAAACTCTGATTTATAAGAATAGATTCTTTAAAATAAATCATTCTTGGATGTGAATTTGTAAAAATATCATTCTTAGAAACGTATTAACATACATACTACTACGTAAAATTAAATAATGTAAATATGTCTTTTAATTTGTAAGCATGCCACTTCTTTTGACAAAAACCTGTAAAAAAATCACGCTTAGATGGTCTTACATGATATTTATGTACTATTTGATTTTAAATAGTGGTATGACAATTGATATAATTTTAGGAATAATTTTTTTATAAATTCACTTCTAACAATAGTTTATTTATAAAAAATATTATAAGAATGATATAAATGGAAAAACATATGACGAGTTACAACCATCTATTACATTGAAAGTAACACCAGTAGTAAATTAATTTTGCTCAATGAATTATACATAAAGTTTAATAAAATAATTGGGGGATGTATGTACCAATGAGACTATTATATATGCACGTATTTGGTTTATTAATCCCCTTAATTTCTCCTTTGCGCTTCAAAAAAGTAATTGATTAAAAGACGTAACTCGTTACGATTTAAATCCATACCTGCAGATTGTGTAGACCACACAAGGATTCCGGTAGCTCGCTGATGTTGGTATACGAAAGGTCGAGGAAGCGAAGATGCTTTAATTTTCCAATTGATGTGGGCAACTCTGAAATTCCACAATTTTGTAGTCCCAATACACGTAGCCGTTTTAACTTCGTAAATAGATTATCGAGAAGATGACGGCTCAGATCAAATCTACGTTGGCTCAAGAAATGCAAGGTCCGCAGCTTCCCATATTTACACAATTCCTTCAACTTCATTGGATCAAGATGTTCAGCAGGTATCGACACATGACGTATTGCTTCAGGGGATTTATTAGGTCGGACGTCATCTCCCAACCTGAGGCAATCATCCTCAGAAATGAATTCGGCCAAGTCGTGAATCAGATCATGCATCACATATCGTGAGTCGTCCAAGATTTCTTTGTGCATGCTTTCTTCAAAGAATGACATGTCTAGTAAATCATCAAAGTGCTGATCACCCATAGGGGTTTGAATAAAATTTTGGGCCACCCAATGTTGGGCTAACTCAGAACTAGAAAACCTGTAATCCTTGGGGAATAGAGAGCAATATGTAAAACACTGCTTCAAGTGTCCTGGCAAGTGATCGTAACTCAATTTAAGGACGGGCGAAATATCATTTGGGTGCTGCGGTAACATGAATATCTCACTCTCGAGGACGTCTTTCCAATGCCTCACATCTAAGCTTCGGCTCAAAAGTCGGCCAATTGTCTTTGCTGCTAGTGGCGAACCCTTGAGTTTCTTAACCATCCGTCTGCCAATACTCTCTAGCTGCACATTCCCAGAACCACCATCAAAGGCATAGCTCTTGAGAATCGGCCACAGATCCTCATCTGACAAGCTTTTCAAGGGAACACAAGATGCTTTTACCATATTTGACACTTTCTGGTTTCGTGTGGTAACTATTATTCTGCTCCCTTTGCCTCCATATGTAAGAGGCTCACAAAGACTTTCCCAGTTAGAAGGATCTTCCTCCCACACATCATCTAGTACCAACAGAAACTTCTTCCCTTCTATTTTAGCTTTAAGCCTCTGTTGAGCGGAATCCCAATTCATCAAGTTTTCAAATGATTCCTTTTGTTGATCTGGAGAACTAGAGATAACTATCAAGATTTCTTTAGTGATTCTATTTACATCAAAGTTTTCTGAAACACATACCCATATCATTACATGGAAATGCTGCTTCACCGTTGGATCACTAAAAACCAGCTTTGCCAGGGTTGTCTTACCAACACCTCCCATGCCAACAAGGGAAAGGACACGGACATTACTCATGGTACTGCTTGTTGGTTCACTAGTCCAATATTCTAATTCCGATCCCATCAGCATCTGTATTATCTTCCTCTTTTCATCATCTCTCCCAACTATGCGGGGCTTATCGGCCATCAGGAGGGAGCTAGTAGCTACTCGTCTACGTTTGGTGTTTACAGCAGCTGGGCAAATATCTTCATCACTAGTGATCACCAACTCTTGAAGCCCAAGGGCATCTTTCTCTTTACATATTTCATCTAATTTCATCCTGATATGTTTTATTTGATGTGCCAAGTCACGCCTACTCAAGATCTCGTCTATGCTACCAAAACTAAATATGGAATTTGCTGACCTGGCGCCATCTTCAACTCGTCTTGTTTCAAGGGCGGAGTCGGTAGCAGCCTCGTCGAGGATGTCTTCAGCATCATAGAGGAGTTGTTTGAGTGATCTAAGCCAATCACGCACAACCTCCCTTTTCACCTGCTTCTGCTCAGCATCTTGAAGAACCTCCTGGATGAGGGACACTGTGAATCTCAGCTTCCCCACTTCCTCTTTGACATCCCTGAACAGTTCATACTCCTGCAAAGCAACGTTGATCAGCCTCTTGCACAGTGGACTCAAGATAGCCGATGCAATGAATCCCATCTCTCTCTCTCCCCCCCTCTCTCTTCAAGTCTCTGGTTGCTTGAAACGAAGAAAGAGGAGGAGCAGGGAGCCGATCTTAAGAAGACATATATGCAGAGTGGATCAAGAGCATTGACGTCCCCAGTGCTTTGCTTGTTGTCACTTTTCTTTGGGCTTAAAAATGTCATCCCGGGTGCCTTGCAACTGGCATCAATAAATGATGATTCGGGTCCCTTGTGCTTGCAACTTGCAATCGCTAATGAAGATTCGGGTGCCCTGTCTTTGTCAAACAATAAATCAATTTGTGAAGACTATTCGCCCTGTTTTGATTGGATTGAAAAATTAATTTGCCAAATAATAAATTAATTTATCTCATGTTTAGTTTGAGTGGGAGTTATCTCTTATTTGTCTCGGGGTAGCTCTCAATTTTTCTCATTTGTATTTTAACATGTCAAAAAAGTTAATCCGATTGGATTGAAAAACAACTGTCATCTAATTCGAATAAATTATTCCACCCCCAAACTAGTGGAATTAACAGATTTGACTCTCGTTTATCTCAAAAAAAAATAACACATTACCTGTCAAAATTAATGGGAATGAACTCCGGTACAAATTTAGTTGTGGGCTCCGGCGGTCTCTGATGATGATGACGAATCCGGTGCCCTGTCTTTGTCAAAAATTATATCATCTAATTCGAATCAGGTGCCCTGTCTTTGGTTCCCCCCCTGACGAGTTGGCGTTCACTGTGAGCAATTCCAACCTCTGATTAAAAGGTCAGAAAGTGTTAAGAGGTAGCTACAGAAATAATTTTATGAAGTGCAGAATGGCACAAATTAATAAGATTGTCACATATAATATAACTTACTAAACACACACACACACACACACACACACACACACACACATATATATGTAAAAGTGTGAAAACGACGACCTTTTGATTACTTGTGGTAATCAATAATGACGATTCAGGTGTTTTGTCTTTGTCAAATAATAAATCAAATTTGAAGACTATTCACCCTGAGCATCAGAGCCACAGGAAGGAGAGCGAACCAATATGCAGGAGAAGCTTGAAAAAACTGCAGAGAGGTATTGGCCTCAGAGTCACATCCATAGCATTGGATGAGCCCTGAGCCTCTTCCCAAAGAAGCTCACCCGGGCACTCTCGCTGTGAGCACCATTTAGGTATTCGAAGAACATGCGGTAGAAACCAAGGGGAAAATATAAGACAGCATTGAGCGTATACATAGACACAACAGACATCAGCAAGAACACCTCGCAAACTTTTCTTTTATTCCCTGGAGCAAGGTAAACATAGGGACTAATACATCGTGGGGAAGAGAGAAGAAGTAACAGGAAAAAAAACAAAATACAGTGGGGGGGCAGAGCATTGGCTCTTCTCCCCCCTTTTCCCTCACCTGTCTCGAACTCTCTCTTCTTCTCTTCGGAGGCTCACCCCACCCACAGGAAGCTCACAGACGAACCCCCTTCTTCTCTATCTCTCTTCTTCTCTTCTCTTTACGAGCTCTCTTCTTCTCTTCTTTTCTTTTCACCGCGTCTCCCCCCCTTTTGTAGTCTCCCTCAGTCCCTATTTATCGGACCGTACGTGAAGAAGACTTCGCAAGGGGGAACCCACCGGAAAACCCCCTGGCCTTTTCTGCTTTCGTACCTCCACTGCCACATTGACTCCATCCTTTGAATTGAAAGAAAACCAAGCTGGGATTTTTATGTCATTTTCTTCAAGAAGTTCAGCATAGGCCTGAGCTTCAAGCTTGTTTGGGATCGTTTCAAAAGCAATTAGATCAGCACCAGATCCTGCAAGAACCTGTACTCGTCTGCTGTGAAAATCCTTCAGGCATTCTAGGGTCATAGCCTCACCGTACGTAGTCCCCACTGTACTCAGAACCATCGGCTAAATATTCGCCGTAGCTTCCTACAGATGCATTTTGGGGAACACCTGCCGTTGAACTGGAATAACATGTGACTTTTGCAAGTTTATCATGAAAAAAAAATCTGACGTGCTTCACATGAAATTGTGACACTTTTCCTCAATAAGGCTTCACTTTCTTCTGATTCAAGGTAGTCAAGGTGAACCTTGCGGATGAGATGAGGGGAACTCGTAAGGCATTTGGCGCTCCACGGGGGATCGTTGAGGTCGGCGCCGTTGGCCTCAAGCTCCGTCGCGAGGCCGCCGTCGATCACGGCGACAACCCCGTGCTCCCGCAGGAAGTCCCGCATGCGGGCTGGCGGATCGTCCGCCGCTGTCGCCATGCCCGCCGGCGACGAGCCTCACGAGAGAGAGAGAGAGAGAGCGAGAGCGAGGGGAGAGAGAGACACAGAGCGAGAGAGATGGGGTTAATCGGCAGGGTCCGCTGTCGGTTAAGGCAGGATGCCATCGATTAAATCCCCCCCCCTCTCTTTTTTATTTTAGCTGCCGATTAAGTCCCCTTCATTATTTTATATTTCTCTTGTTTATTTCTTTATATCTTTTCTTCTTTTCTCTTTTTTTTTCTTTCTCTTCTTTTCTTTTCTTCTATCTATTTTTTAGCGTCGATAAATTCTTCTTCTTCTTGCTGCTCGCTCTCTTGCCGATGGAGTTTGCTGCAAAAACAATCGAGCGAAAAATTTTTAGCATCAACATGCCCCCACTTGAATTTACAGTTCCAAAAAAAAAGGAATAGAATATCACACAACGATACCACCGAGTAATGTTCTCAAGACTGAGCAAATTAAGGCTAGAGAGGGGGAGATTCGCGGCCCAAAATATGCGCAGCTCAACAAAATCTGCACAGCCTAACGAGTGACAGCCTCTGCTGGGCACACTCATCGGGAGTCCCAAATTGTTGCTCCTAAACCATAATCCTTCATTTGGAGCTTCATTTCCCAGCTCGCATCGGTGGATTAAAGGCTTAGGTCTTTAGTAGAATAGGAAGGATGGATATGCCTGCCTGTAGGGGTCCATAGCCTCTTATCTTTTTTGAATTCAGTTTATTAATATGTAGCAGATGGAGGATTAGAGTGTCATATGCAAAAACTATTTTATCACTACAATTTTTCCATCTTGAAAATGATCTCCCTATGATCATCTGCCTGAATCTCGATTCTTGACTTGCACAGGATCTACTACATTGTAGATAACTCCTCCACAAGTAGGAGGTAGAACTATTTTGGCAACATATCATGTGTCCTACATCACAGGCAGTGTTTCATATTACTAATATTTATGGATTACAATCCTCTATGTAAAGAATCCACAACCCCTTGGGATAGACAGAACAGTCAAATTGAAGCCACTTAAAGCTCCAATCACAAAGAGTATGTGTCATGGGATACCTTATTAGCATTAAAGATGTACAAAAGGCCAAACGTTAGTGCAATGACAGCTCCTTTGGAGATTGAAGAGGTTACGGTATTGATTGAGCTGCATCAATGTTCTCATTTATGTCCCGGAGATGCTGCTTTGGTATGACAGTATGTGTTGTTTTTACACATGATATGATACCAATCAACAAGGATACGAGTGGCTAGTTGAACATGGGGAGAACAAGTCTAGGATTAAAGTCAAGGTTCTGTAAATAAAAGAAAACGAAAACAGAAAAATGGAACTTTGAGAACAGCAATGTAGAAAAAAATGATCATTATTTATGGGCATGAAATCCTCACAATCATGAGTTTATTCTATCAGTTTTTTTTTTTGTAAACCCAGTCATCTAATGGTACGAAGGGAGAGTGCACCCCCATTCCAAAGGAAGGGAATGTTCTCACTCCACCTACCAGCCATTAGATGCTTCTTTTATTGCTTTTCCAAAAGAATACAATTCGTAGGAGGCAATCCTCTGGAATACAATGAAAGGAAAATAAAGAGGGATAAACTATACACTCCTCTTGCGAAAGTTAGGTATGCCACTAGCATCAGCTATAGCATAACCTCTAGCTGACAAAGGCAACTCTCCAGTAGAATAAAATTCCATATTGGTCCCACAAGGACATCATGATTTGCCAAAGCATCTGCAAGTTGATTAGCTTCTCTATATGAGTGGACAATGGGGCAGTGAGTTGTTGAGAAAAGTTGCTGTAGAGAGTTCCACCAAGGAAGAAGTGACCACGGAGGATCTCTTTTAAAGTTCAGCAGATCACTCAGCGCCAAGGAATCAGTGTATATGACAGATAAAGGAATGGCATGCAGCTGTGCCAATCGAAGACCGTCAAGTAAAGCCCGACCTTCAGTAGCCATATTAGAACCAAGGCCATAATAATATGAAAAACCCAGCACTATCTGCCCATGAGGATCTCTGAAACAGTCACCACCCCCGGAATGACCAGGATTACCTTTACTAGCACCATCCACATTTAAAGAATAATTTGTTGTAGGAGCTATCCAACGAATAATGATACATGTAGGGTGACTACAATTGATTGATATTCCACAACTCTGCATAGTATTCAAATATTCGGAACTAGCCCCTTGCTTGAATCTAAACTGACTTACAGTGTGATTGATCTCTGTAAGAATCTGATCTGATATCCTAATGAAATTAGTGCGATGACCTTCAAACCTTGCACGACATCTATATTTCCAAATTTCCCAAACGATCATAATTGCTACCATGAGAGATATAAAACCTTTGGGTTTATATATTGCTGCCCCATTTATGATTGATCTCAGCCTGCTGATAATGTTGGTGTCTTCCAAGCATATGTTGATTAGCAAAGAAGCAAATATGCTCCATAGGAATTTAGCCAAATCACTATTTACAAATAGATGATCTTCATCTTCAGTGTCATGAAAAGTAAGGCAGCAATCACAGCATGAGGCCAATTTAACTCCACTCATTTGAATTTGGCTATCCACTGGTACAGCATGTTTCAGAATTTTCCAGCAAAATAAAGAAGCCCGCGGTGGAAGTCTTTGGTTCCAGAGGTTGCTGATCATTAAACTAGAACCAGCTCCCTGCCTTTTAATGAAACTGTAAGTGAATTTAATACTGAATTTACCTGAGTTGGAATAGGACCAGATAGGTATATGATCCCCAACTTGAATTCCAAAACTTTGGATTTGGTCCCTCAACTGCTGATCTTCCAATTCCTGCCAGACCGGATGCTGATGATTAGCCATGGCAACCTAAACTGAGCAGTCTTCAAACACAGAGTGATTCTGTAAAGAAAGGAGATCAGCCAAAGATTTATCCTTGTACCAAATATCTTTGAGAAAGTTAGTGTTAGCACCATTTCGAACTATCATTCTGGATCCTGCCATTAGAATAGACCGAGCTTTCTCAAAGTCATGCTTTTTAATGCCGACTGGGAATGAGATTTTACAATCTGATATATGCTGGCCATGGTAATATTTACTTCTCACAAAGTTAGCCCAGAGAGAATTGCTGTGTATAGCTTGCCATAGCAGTTTGACATAGAAGCATATCTGAATGTCTGATAAGGCTCGGATACCCAGCCCTCCCTCTGAAATGAGGCAGTAGATTTTATCCCAAGAGACCCAATGCTTTCTATGGGCTGTTTCAAATCCATGCCAGAAAAAGTTAGAACAAATCTTCCCAATTTGCTTGATTATTGTATAGGGAATGGATGCCACACTGGCAGAGTATATAGGGATAGTGGCAAGGACCGAATGAATAAGAACCAATCTGCCTGCCTGAGATAATAGCTTGCTTTGCCAGCCAACTAACTTGACATTAACTTTGTCAATCAGATATTTAAAGTGTGGAGTTTTGACTCTTCCTTTAAAGAGAGGAATGCCAAAATAATTGATGCTACCTGTTTTATGATGATAGCCAGAAAGTTGACATATGCGGGCAATGGAGCAGTGGGGCATCTGCTTAGCTACTATGAAGCAACTTTTATGTGCATTTATCCGCTGGTCAGAAGACATTTCATATCTTCCCAAGAAGAGAAGTATTGTGCAGAATGACAGGAATATTGATGTTGATATTCATGACAGATCAAAGAGAGGCTACATCAATAGCACCACTTTAAAAATTGGATGAGAATCAGTTACCAATTTGGCTCACCTTTCCGTGTGAAGGTCATGTGAGTCACCAAGACCAGCTGCTTGTGTCTCCACCCGAGAGTCCAAAACTTTGACCATCAATTCAAGAAAACTGCTTGCTTATTTATTGAACTCAAAAATATTTCAAAACCAGATTTTCCGGAGCATGCAATAAATGCCAGCAAGATTGTTGCTTCTTTAGAGAGCATCAATTCCTGAAAAATAAAAATAAATTAATTAACGAAGGTCTTCTAACATTGTGACAATAAAAAGCTAGCAAAATATCCATAGTCTACTCGCTCTTATGGAATGAGGATACTCCCCACTTGGACATCCCTCTTTCACTTTTAATATAATAGCAGTACCACACCGACGTTTATAAAAAAAAAAGAGGGTACTCCTACTTTTTTATTAAAAGAATTGAACGTTTGTTGCATTCGTTGTCAATAGGAAAAGCATAAAAGATGTCACACAGGAAGAGATGAATAATGAAGCTTTCTAATCATCATTAGGAATCGGGAAAATGTGAGGACTTGCATGTGTGATTAAATGACAATTATGTATGATATGTTCTTCATATGTGTTTTGTAAGTGTCATCGATAAAAGTCTACTAAACCTACAAAAGAATGGAGGAAAATATGGAATTAGATGCTTTTTTCGGGTCCTTCAAGATAAGACCGCCAAATATTTTTATCCTTCAAACTACTTTTTTATCAGAGAGTGGTATAAAGAACAAAAGCAATAAATAACTAAAAATGACCATAAATTTCGGGATGTGTAGTGTGAACGCCATGGAGAAGAGAATGTAAGAGAGACGACCGCGAAAGTTGCCATCATGGGTTTTAACGGAAAATCACGTGTAAGTGCGTATATGCTGAATGGAGTGTGATCGCCAGGGGTCGAAGACCCCAAAAATAGAAATGAAAGTGATTGCTCATTATACCTTGGATGCGGGAGATTTATGAGGGTTCCTTCTTTCTCTTCCTTCGGCCGGCCGATGCAGAGAGCTTTCCTTTGATTACCCTTGCAAAAAAATGAAACAAATATCGATATGGATTAGAAACAATTGCAGTGTAGTATCAACCCCTTGTAACGAAAGAATGATGAAATCATGAGCAAATACAAAACTTGTTGGTGTGTTTTAAACCCCTTTTGGGTGCAAAGGGTAGGGAATGCTATGATGGAATGTGATTTGTGCAGAAATGTACGAATGTGAGATTCTCTTGTGAAGAGAAACAAAATACAATCTAAGATGATGAATGAGGCATGCAACAAACGAAAACAATGCAAAAGAAGAGTAAGGGAAGAAAATGCTTATTGTGGCACCAGTGGCGGGTTTCGACAGCATGAAGACGTCGTGCACGAGCAAAGGATGAGGGCCGGGGATCACTCTTCTCTCAAATGATCGAGCACTCAAAAATTTGACGGAACCTCCCCTTATTTCCAAAGGAAAACCTCACGGGCTTGGAGTGATTTTTCCAGAGTTTCCCCCTCCTTTCAATAAGAATTTTGAAGCGTCCCGTTGACCAAACACCCCTACAAATTTGAAGTGTCCTTTGAAGGAGACGTCCTTTTGAAAGGCGCCCCATTGAAGGGACGCCCCTTTCTCCTCTCAGCGCCAAACACGGCGTCGAACACATGATTGTCAACCCCCGCAGTCCACACATTGAAAAACACCAATTTGCTATAGTAATTGCTACAGTAATCATCATGTGCATTTGAAAATTGGGATTTTTGGTGTTGAACTTTGACTAAAAAGAGACATCCCTTACTGGGGACACTGTTCAAAGAGGCATCCCCGCCAAAGGATGCCTATAGTAAAAAATATGAAAATTATAAAAAATTAAGAAAAATAAGTTTTCACTCAAATAATTTAATAATGAGAGTCACTTTGAAGTATTATGGTGTGATATCAGATTTACTTAATGTGATGTCAAAAATAGCATGTCTACATGGAGTACGTGTCAAAATGACTGATTAAATGAAGAGACTTCAAAGAAATGACTAACAAGCAGGGGATTAAAAAATTCATTTGGGTTTGCCATTATCTTCATGGCAAAAAATTGGAAAGTCGAAAGAGAAGATGCATTGGATAGATCATGGTGAGACATCAGTGTGAAGAGATTAGATAAATATCTAAAGCAGCTTGGCATCTCAATGAGGAGTGGAGAAAGAGATCTATCCAATGTAATTATATGATTATATACATAAGATGTGGCTATATGTTGTCAACAAATGATGTACATAAGAAGCCCATAGGACACCTTGTGTCAAATTACAGTGGTCAATTTTTATTTTTAAAACTAGCACAATTCAACTAGTCAATTTCAACAACAATAATAAAAGCGCACTTTGATGTTTATAGCATGAAAATAGAAATTAGAACAAGTTTAAATATTTTTTTCAAAAGAACATAAACAATTTCAGCATATAAAAACATAAATAATTATCAAGATTTTAATTTTTGCAAACATAAATAAATATTTTCTGTAAACAATAGTAATTTTCATGATTTAATATTCAGTCAACAGAAATAATTAATTTCAATGAACACGATTAATTTTCAAAATTTTAGACAGAAATAATTAGGATCTTATTTTTAGCAAAATCTGTCTTTTTCATTAATCGGGCTTTTTATTTTAGTAATAGAAAATCTACATATATATATATATATATATTATTTCAGCAAGTTTAATCATCTGAAAATAGATCGTTAACAATTAGAAACTAGATCTAATTATATTTTCAGTAAAACTAAAACAAAGATCATCAGGAACAGATATAACTTTCTTTTCTTTCTTGTTCTTTTCTCTTTTCAAAATAGCCAGTGTTCTGGCCGGCAACACAAGACACTTCACACAATCTCGTCTGACTCCTTAATTAAATGTTTTATAATGTTCTTGGATCATGACAGCATAAAGACAAAAGAATTAAGTGTGGTGTTGAGTCCTTACATAATAATAATATACCCTTTTGGCTCCCTCTCAGTTACTACCGACTCATATTGTCACCGAGACTAGACCCAGCAAGATAGAAATTTTAGGGGTTTTATTTTCATTAATCAAGATTAATTAGTTTATGTAAACTAGACAGAAGTAACAATTTGTAGAATTGCATTTCCAAAAAATAGAAATATTTTTCTGTAAATAGAAATAATTTTTAGAATCTAATTATCTGAAAATAGGAATGATTTATTTAAGCAGAAACAATTTTAAGGATTTTCTGATAAATACAAATCGCTAACATATTTTTATATCTCCTGAAAAAATATATATAGTTAAACAAGTTTTAAAATCATATTTTCAGAAATATTGAAATTTCTGTAAACAGGAACAATTTTCAGAACTTTCATTTTCTGAGCACAAAGATCACAGAAATATTTTAAAAAGTATATTTTTTCTGAAAGATCTTATGTGGTGTTTGGTTACTCCTTTTTACCTCTTTTTTCTCTCAATTTTAAAAAAAAGAGTAAGAGATCTTATAACCATGTTTGGTATCTCTCTTAAATTTTGGGAAGAGTATCTAGTCCCACGTAGATCTTCCTCAAAAAAAAAACAACAATGGACCATTTTTTTTTAAAAGCACTCACGTCGCTCGCGACCCCCTCCCCCGTGTCTCCCCATCCCCCCCTTCCCTCTCCCTCCCGCCGGCTGTCCCTCCCCCTACGCAATTTTCAATTTTACAGAAATAGAGTTTTACATTTCGACGGCAAAAACAATTGTTTGATAATTTTTCTGGGATAATTTGCTATCGTAATAGCAAGATAGTCAGATGGTTGATTGAGATAGTCGGCTATCCTAACATAATTGTTGTCGCTAATAGATGAGATAGTCGACTATATATCATAAAAAAGAAATGGGTTTTTTGCACGAAAATCATTGTTAGACGTGAATTTATAAAAAAACCACTCTTGGAAATGTATTAACAGACATATCACTCTGTAAACTCTAATTGTGCAAAAATGTCATTCTAGTTAACTTACGTCGACGGAAAGACGAATATTCCATATAGATTCTATTACTCCCATCAGTTAGATGTAAAATGACAAGAATACCCTGAGAGAGAGAGAGAGAGAGAGAGAGAGAGAGAGAGAGAGAGAGAGAGAGAGAGAGAGAGAGAGAGAGAGAGAGAGAGAGAGAGAGAGAGAGAGAGAGAGAGAGAGAGAGACGTCGACTCACAGTGGGGGGGGCTTCCTCTAGCGGGGAGGGGGGCATGGTGGGGGGGGGGGAGGTTACTCCGACAGGGGGGGGGGCAGAGAGATCGAGGAGGGGGGTATGGTTGCAGGCCATGCTGTTCCCGGGCGTGGGAATGGCCCTCGGGGTCACCGTGCATCACGGCGTCGTCGATGACTCCACGTCGGCGCACTTCCTCAAGACCCGGGCGATAATGTGCAGGCTAGAGAGGGAGGGGGTGTGTAACGGATGCACCGACCCGAGCTGGTGAGCGGGCGAGTATGCACCGACCTGAGCTGACGAGTGGGCGAGTGTGCACCGGCCTGAACGGGTAAGCGGGCGAGCGTACAACCGCTGAGATCAGTCCAGCGCCCATGAATCGGCGGATAAGGGAAGTTAACCAATTAATTTTGTTGATTAGTCGAATTGTTATATTAGTTTAGCCTTCTTTGAAAGGATTTTTGAAATACTTGGGGATTGGCCAAAGCTGATGTGGCACAACCCCAGCCACTAATTCATGTAGCCATGAGCTCTACGGAGCATTATAAAAAGGGATGAATCAATCGTGGAGACGATCATCCGTCATATACCAAACCTGCTCCAGTGAACTAGTTTACAGTCCTTAGTTCTGTTCGTAGTGCTATCTTGGGGTTATGGAATCCTTCTGGATCCGAGCTCCGATCTTGTTATCCATTCTATTCTTCTGTTCTTACTAGTGAGTTGCTGCATCTCTCCACTGCTATTCGAGATCCAGATCCGGAGCCTGAGCTTGGAGATCAGTCTTTGAAGCTGGAAGACAATCTACCTCTCGTATATTGGAAGAGGCGTAACAAAATGGTGTCTGAGCCACCTCCAAGCAGCTCCGGTTTGTCTTCTCGAACAACATCAAATCCAATGGAATCGGTACTCTCTATTCTACAGGATTTATAGAGTAAAATCAGTTCTATGCATGATGAATTAGGATCGGTATCACAAAGAGTTCATTCTTTGGAATCAAAACATTTTCATTCTTCTGTTTCTACTGATACATTATCCGGTTCTGTGGGATCAGTCCGGTTTCGTTCTCACGAGTTTCCTAAGTATAATGGAATTTCAGATCTGTCGGAATGGAAATTTAATGTAATATCCCGGACCTTTCGGATCCTTCTTCATGGGTCCCGGATCTAGTTTTCGGAGTGTCCGGCTCCGTTGTGTCCGAAATTTCGTTTCGGACATCTTTCGTGTTCGGATCGGCGCGATCCGGAGTCGTTTCGGAGGCCCGGAGGCGTTCCGCGGCTTTTTCCGCGAGTGTTTTCCGATTCCCGGTGTGTGTTTCGGCTTTTCTCTTCGGACGCTCGTTGCGGGTGAACCGGGCTGTTCACACGGACACGAGTGGTACCGTTGCGATCGGTGCGTTCCGAGGATCGCGGGGGTGTGATTTCCTAATTTTTGGAATTTTACGGATTTTCCGGGTTTTTCTATAAAACCCTTTTTCTTTTCTCTCTCCCCCACCATCTTCTTCTTCCTCTCTTCTTCTTCCTCCTTCCTCCTCCACCGTGTCTCCCTCCCTCTCCCTCTCTTCCTCCCGGTTGGCCACGGCGAGCTCCCCTCCGGCTGCAGACGGCGGCGGGGCGACGGCGCGGTGACGTGGGCGGCGGCGAGGCGGTCGTGGGGGCGTGCGGCGAGCGTGGGAAGCTTAAGGAAGAACGAGGGTTTTCAAGCGTTCTTCGCGATTCGTGGACGATCCGGCGGAGCATTCGCTCCATTGAGGTAGGGTGACGTTCCCTAGCTCTTCGCCGTTCTTTTCCGTGGTTTGTAGGCCGCGGGGAGGCCGAGAGAGGCATGTTTGGGCATTTCTGGGTTTTTCCATGTTTTGGGGGTGAGCCGCCCGATCTATGGTTTTAGCCCATGATTCTATGTTTTGGTGGCTTAGATGCATGCTAGGGGTCCCCAGGGGTCTTCCCCCTTGTTTTCCCCCTCTCCGGTGGAGGTACGGGGGCGTGGTTGGTGTTTTTGGGGTTTTCCCGCCGTAGCGTGCTCTGGGGCAAGCGACGGTCACTCCAGTGACCGTCACATGCTTGTAACGCCCCTAGAGGGGTGCGTTACTTCCCTGGGTGTTGGCCTTTGGGGTCGAGGGCTGTAACGGTCCTGCGACTGGCCGCCGTTTGCTAGTGACGCCCCTGGGCTGGGCCGTCACATGCGTTTCGACCGTTGGGTTTTGACCGTTGGGGGTCAGGCCATGTAACGCACCGAGATAGGCGCGTTACATGCGTGTAACGCACTGGGGCAGGAGCGTTACTTCCTGTTGTCCCCCATGTGGATGGGCCAAGCGACGCACTGGGCCCAGCGCGTTACTTACAAGCGACGCGCTGGGGCAGGCGCGTCACTTCCCCTTCCCACCCCGAGTGTAAGGGCCATGTGACGCGCTGGGCTAGGCGCGTTACATGTGAGTAACGCACTGAGCCGACGCGTTGCTTGCAAGCGACGCGCCGGGGTAGGCGCGTTACTTTCCCTGTGGTTTTGGAGGGTGTGGGGCGCCGTGTGACGGCCTGTCTCAGGCGCGCTACTTTCAAGCGACGCACTGGAGCAGGCGCGTCACTTCCCCTACCCCTCTGGCCGTGTGACGGTCTGCCTTAGACCGCCATTTGTAAGTGACGGCCCTAGAGTGGACCGCCATTTGGCTGTGACGGTCCAGGGTCGGACCGCCACTTCCTGTGTTGCCCCATGAGGGTGGCAACCTCGCTTTTCTCCGACCGTGGTCTCCGTGCGACGGGACTAGTGCGTGGGGTGATTCCCACACGTTGTCGGGCTTGGGCGTGGTTTTCCGTAACTTGAGAGTCTACTCCTTCAGTGACCCTCCACTAGTCGTAGCCTACTAGTACGCGTGTGCTAGTCGCACCAGGGAGTGGTGTACGGGCTGACCTTTAGAGACGGTTTGTGGACCGGTTACCGTTGGGCCCCACGTCTTGCAGCCAGAGTCCGGCTGAGGGGAAAACCGGTCAGAGGGCCAGACCAGAGACGCGCGGTCTGTGTGTGCACACGTGGTTGGGGGCGGTTGGACCCACGTCGACGGGCGTGACCCCAGCTAGTCACTTGTTGTGGTTACTTGTACGGTGTTTGCGCCTCGGGTAGGACCTACCATGTCAGGCGGTTCACCTGCGGTGCGGTGTAAGACGTCAGGGGACGCTACCGGCTGTGCTTCTAGTGGGTGGTACTCCTGTCGAGTACGGAGTGTCAGACTGTCAGTCGTGTGTTTCCGACCTTCGGGTTTTGACGGTTCGACCGTTGAGTTTCGGTCTTCTCGTACCGTGGCACGTGTGTCGGTTTGCGTGCCGTTAGGGTCTAGTTCTGTAGAGTACAGGGCTTTCCTTTCCGAGGTACCTTCCTACCGCTAGGGTAGTGGTTTCTCGTTTTACGAGGTAGGGTTCGAGTGATCCCTACTGAGTCTTGTTCCGAGACTCATTCCCTGCGTGTTTTCACCGTGTTTCAGGTGAGGCGCCACCTTCGGGGAGCGTGTCAGGAGCGCAGCGGAAGCGTGGTGCGGGTGCCCAGAGGTAGTGCCAGAGGTCAGAGCCGGGGGATGCCCCGTGTAGCTGTACTTTTCTTTCTTGTCACTGTACTAGTCGTGGACTACTGTTGCTGTTGTTGTTATTTTATTGTGGACCATGTAAAATGTTAATTCATTTCCTGCTTAATATCATAACTGTTTAATTTCTGCAATTATTTGTGATGCTTGTGTAGTTTCCACACCATCCTTTTAACCCTTCCGAGTCTTCGGGCTCGTGGGTGGCGGTACGAGTCTCGGGTTATCGGGCCTTCCCGGTAATCGGATTCTCGGGTCGTTACAGCTGGTATCAGAGCGCGGTTGTGGAATTACATGGGAATTATAGGTAATTGTATTGGTCCACTAGTCCACAACGATGATGTACATGTGACGCTGGCATGGGGCACCGCGTGTTTTATTCTGACCTTCCGTTTCTGAGTTTTCTGTCTTGTGCTTCAGGAGCGAGGATGGCGCCGAGGAGGAGTTCTCGCTCTCAGCAGGGGCAGTCGGCTGGAGGTCAGGAGATCCAGCAGGGGGTCCAGAGGGACCAGGAGGAGCATAGCAGAGTTCCGGGAGCTACCGAGGCCGCGGATGCTGCGAGGGCTCCGGGGGCCGAGGGTTTTCTCCGTGGCATGTACCATCTCATGGCTCAGCAGTTCGGCGGAGAGGCCGGTGAGGGCTCGTCAGTCAGGGGTGGGCCAGGCCGAGCAGTGAGGGATTTCATGCAGTTCCATCCACCTTACTTTAGCGGCCAGGCAGACCCTGATGCGGCTCGTGATTGGCTTGATGAGATGGAGCGGGTGTTCAGTTCTGCGAAGAGTGCTGTCGAGGACAGAGTGGTGTTGGCCTACAACCAGTTGCAGGGTACGGCTCGGAGGTGGTGGTCTTCCGAGTGGAAGACGTCCTTTCAGCTTCGTCCGCTTGAGCAGATCGAGTGGGATGACTTTGTCAGTGCTTTCGAGCGTATGTACTGTCCAGATATTGTTGCTACGCAGCGGATGCGGGAGTTTCTGGAGCTGGTACAGGGTGACATGTCCGTGTTGCAGTACAGGGCCCGATTTGTCGAGCTGGGTCGGTACGCACCTCATATCATGGAGCATGAGAGGGTGAGGACGACGCAGTTTGTGCAGGGCTTGAGGCTGGAGCTGAGGCACCATCTGATCGCGAATGGGGCCACTGATCTCGAGACGGCGTCTCGTGTTGCGATTTCCTTGGAGATGGATATGCAGAGGACTCGAGGACCGATCAGCCAGGGGCAGTCTGTGTCAGGTCGCAGCCAGCAGTCGGCTACTCAGCAGCAGGGTTTCTTTCAGTCTGCGTCGGGTGGTTCAGGAGTACCGGCATCGGCAGCTTCGGTGACAGGATCTGCGTCCTTTGGCACGAAGGTCAAAAAGTTCTTCAAGAGAGGGTTCGGCAAGAAGAAGTCCAGGGATCAGGGGCAGGCTTCATCGGGCAGTGTGCAGCAGCCGTTTCCTTTGCAGCGACAGGGATCGGTGGGTGGATCGCGAGGACCTTGTCCACGGTGTAGTGGGACCCACCCAGGCAGGCAGTGCACGGCGCCGATCATCTGTTTTCGGTGTGACCAGCCAGGGCACATGGCGCGTGACTGTCCTCAGAGGCCGCCGCAGCAGCAGGTTTCCCAGCAGCAGCAGCAGCAGGGACAGTATCCGCCGCTACCCAGGTCAGCTAGTGTGGGAGGCAGGCAGAGAGCTCGTGGCCAGATCACGCACTTGACCAGGGCAGAGGCAATGGCGTCGCAGCTCGTGGAAGGTACCGTTCAGATTTTGGGTTGTGCGGCTCGGGTTTTATTTGATTCTGGCGCGTCTCATTCGTTCATTTCGGAGGATTTCGCGTCGAGCGTCGAGGAGCCGGTGACCCAGTTGTCCTGTGATTTGGCTGTGGAGTTGCCTTCGGGTGACTTTATGGTCACTCCGTATTGCTTCGACCAGGTTCCGGTGTGGATCGATGGGCGGAGTATGCCAGGCAGGTTGTATGCGTTGCAGCTTCGGGATTACGACGTGATTCTAGGCATGGATTGGCTCGAGACTCATGGAGCGGTGGTGGATTGTGGGATGAAGAGGGTCTACTTCCAACATCCGAGCAAGAGGACCTTCTATTTCCAAGGTATCCGTTCCGCCTCTTCTCGATTTCTTATCTCTGCTATTCGAGCCCGTCGATTGCTTGATTCAGGTTGTCAGGGTTTTCTCGCGTCTGTGGTTGTGTCTGACCGGATGGAGCCGAATGTCGAGGACATTGCGGTGGTGTGCGAGTTTCCCGATGTTTTTCCTGAGGAGTTGCCTGGATTACCTCCCCAGCGGGAGATCGATTTCGTGATCGAGGTTGTGCCTGGTACGGGACCTTTGGCGAAGGCTCCCTACCGTATGGCCCCCGCGGAGTTGAGGGAGTTGAGGGCGCAGTTGCAGGAACTGTTGGCCAAGGGGTACATTCGTCCGAGCTTTTCCCCTTGGGGTGCGCCCGTGTTGTTTGTGAAGAAGAAGGACGGTAGTCTGCGGCTGTGCATTGACTATCGGCAGCTGAATGAAGTGACCATTAAGAACAAGTATCCATTGCCGCGGATTGATGACTTGTTCGACCAGCTGCAGTCCGCGCGAGTGTTCTCGCGGATTGATTTGCGGTCCGGTTACTATCAGCTGAGAATTCGCGAGTCCGATGTGGAGAAGACTGCGTTCAGTACGAGGTACGGGCATTATGAGTTTCTGGTGATGCCGTTTGGGCTCACCAATGCCCCAGCAGCCTTCATGGACTTGATGCAGAGGGTGTTCCACCCGTATTTGGACCAGTTCGTGGTCATTTTCGTGGATGACATCCTTGTTTATTCGCGGTCTGCTGAGGAGCATGCGTACCATTTGGGTGTGGTGCTGCAGACGTTGCGAGATCACCAGTTGTATGCGAAGCTCAGCAAGTGCGAGTTTTGGCTCGGTGAGGTGCACTTTCTGGGGCACGTGATTTCTGGTGATGGCATTTCCGTGGATCCCGCCAAGGTCGAGGCTGTGATGCAATGGCCGAGGCCGAGGTCGGTGACGGAGATCCGGAGTTTCTTGGGGCTTGCGGGTTATTATCGCCGGTTTATCCAGGATTTTTCCCGCATTGCGACCCCGATGACGAGGCTCACGCGGAAGGATGTGCCTTTCGTCTGGTCCGAGGAGTGTGAGCAGAGCTTTAGGGAACTGAAGAGATTGCTCACCTCGGCTCCGGTGTTGGTTTTGCCTTCTGGATCGGGAGGTTTTGTGGTGTGTACAGATGCTTCCGGCGTCGGATTGGGTGCTGTTCTGATGCAGCATGGTAGAGTGGTGGCTTATGCATCTCGGCAGCTAAAGCCCCATGAGGAGAACTACCCTACCCATGACCTTGAGTTGGCGACAGTGATCTTCGCGCTGAAGATCTGGAGGCATTATCTGTACGGTGAGAAGTTCGAGGTGTTCACTGACCATCAGAGTTTGAGGTATGTGTTCTCGCAGAGAGATCTGAACCTCAGACAAAGGCGTTGGATGGAGTTCATGAAGGACTATGACTTCACCCTGTCTTATCAGCCGGGCAGGATGAATGTCGTCGCCGATGCCTTGAGTAGGAAGGTTGCGGTCAGTACCTTGATGCTGAGGAAGTGGAGGCTCTGGGAACAGGTGCCCGAAGTATCTTTCAGGCTCAAGATTCCCCAGGAGCCAGGGTTGGCAGTGCTTGCGAGTCTGACTGTCACTCCTGCTATGCGTCGTCAGGTGACAGAGGCTCAGCATGCGGACCCTGAGTTGCCCCGGATTCTTGCGATGGCTGATGTGGAGCTCGGCGAGGACGGTGCTGCGAGGTTTCGTGGCAGGCTGTACGTCCCAGCGGAGAAGCAGGTTCGTCCTGCGGTGTTACGCGAGGCTCATGGGAGCAGGTACACTGTGCACCCGGGTGCGACGAAGATGTATCGGAACTTGCGGAGGCAGTTCTGGTGGCCTGGCATGAAAAGAGATGTGGCCGAGTTTGTGGCCAGGTGCCTGATCTGTCAGCAGGTGAAGGCAGAGCATCAGCGACCAGGCGGTACTCTCCAGCCCTTGGATGTTCCTGCTTGGAAGTGGGACCATGTGACCACGGATTTTGTGGTGGGGTTGCCCAGAACCCCGAGTGGGCAGGACAGTATCTGGTTGCTGGTGGATCGGCTGACGAAGGTGACGCGGTTGCTACCGGTCAAAGTCAGCTGGAGCGTGCCTAAGTTGGCTCGTCTTTATGTGGAGCGGATCGTGCCGTTGCATGGGGTTCCCATTTCGATCGTGTCGGATCGGGATCCGCGCTTCACTTCTGGATTCTGGAGGAGTTTCCAGCGAGCTCTTGGCACGGAGTTGGCATTTAGCTCGGCGTATCATCCACAGTCAGATGGTCAGTCTGAGAGGACCATTCAGACTTTGGAGGACATGCTGAGATCCTGCTGCCTGGAATGGCAGGGGAGTTGGATTCATCACCTACCGTTAGTGGAGTTTGCCTATAACAACAGCTTTCATTCGAGCATCGGCATGGCTCCTTATGAGGCATTGTATGGGCGTCCTTGTCGGACTCCACTTGATTGGTTTGAGGTGGGTGAGCGTGTTTTGACGGGACCGGAATTGGTGCAGCAATGTGTGGATGTTGTGCACCTGGTTCGTCAGAACATGTTGGCGGCCCAGAGTCGGCAGAAGAGCTATGCTGACCGTAGGCGGCAGCCCCTCGAGTTCGCCGTGGGCGATCATGTGTTCTTGAGAGTTTCTCCGATGAAGGGGGTGATGCGGTTTGGACGGCGTGGGAAGCTGAGTCCCCGCTATATTGGTCCTTTCGCGATTGTGGAGCGCATCGGTGAGGTTGCTTACCGGTTGCAGTTACCCTCTGAGTTGGCGTCGGTGCATGACGTGTTCCACGTCTCTATGTTGCGGAAGTATATGCCCGATGACTCTCATGTGCTCGAGTTTTCCGTTTGGCCTGAGGTGACTCCAGATCTTTCTCTCCCAGAGTTTCCGATCCGCGTGGAGGATAGGCGAGAGCAGCGCCTGCGGAACAAGGTCATTCCCTTGGTAAAGGTCGTGTGGCAACGACACTCTGGTGGCGAGGCTTCGTGGGAACGTGAGGACGAGATGCGTCAGCAGTTCCCGTACCTGTTTGAGTGAGTCTTCCTCTTCTTTCCCCTTGGGTTGTTCTCAATTTCGAGGACGAAATTCCTTAAGGGGGGAGGGCTGTAATATCCCGGACCTTTCGGATCCTTCTTCATGGGTCCCGGATCTAGTTTTCGGAGTGTCCGGCTCCGTTGTGTCCGAAATTTCGTTTCGGACATCTTTCGTGTTCGGATCGGCGCGATCCGGAGTCGTTTCGGAGGCCCGGAGGCGTTCCGCGGCTTTTTCCGCGAGTGTTTTCCGATTCCCGGTGTGTGTTTCGGCTTTTCTCTTCGGACGCTCGTTGCGGGTGAACCGGGCTGTTCACACGGACACGAGTGGTACCGTTGCGATCGGTGCGTTCCGAGGATCGCGGGGGTGTGATTTCCTAATTTTTGGAATTTTACGGATTTTCCGGGTTTTTCTATAAAACCCTTTTTCTTTTCTCTCTCCCCCACCATCTTCTTCTTCCTCTCTTCTTCTTCCTCCTTCCTCCTCCACCGTGTCTCCCTCCCTCTCCCTCTCTTCCTCCCGGTTGGCCACGGCGAGCTCCCCTCCGGCTGCAGACGGCGGCGGGGCGACGGCGCGGTGACGTGGGCGGCGGCGAGGCGGTCGTGGGGGCGTGCGGCGAGCGTGGGAAGCTTAAGGAAGAACGAGGGTTTTCAAGCGTTCTTCGCGATTCGTGGACGATCCGGCGGAGCATTCGCTCCATTGAGGTAGGGTGACGTTCCCTAGCTCTTCGCCGTTCTTTTCCGTGGTTTGTAGGCCGCGGGGAGGCCGAGAGAGGCATGTTTGGGCATTTCTGGGGTTTTCCATGTTTTGGGGGTGAGCCGCCCGATCTATGGTTTTAGCCCATGATTCTATGTTTTGGTGGCTTAGATGCATGCTAGGGGTCCCCAGGGGTCTTCCCCCTTGTTTTCCCCCTCTCCGGTGGAGGTACGGGGGCGTGGTTGGTGTTTTTGGGGTTTTCCCGCCGTAGCGTGCTCTGGGGCAAGCGACGGTCACTCCAGTGACCGTCACATGCTTGTAACGCCCCTAGAGGGGTGCGTTACTTCCCTGGGTGTTGGCCTTTGGGGTCGAGGGCTGTAACGGTCCTGCGACTGGCCGCCGTTTGCTAGTGACGCCCCTGGGCTGGGCCGTCACATGCGTTTCGACCGTTGGGTTTTGACCGTTGGGGGTCAGGCCATGTAACGCACCGAGATAGGCGCGTTACATGCGTGTAACGCACTGGGGCAGGAGCGTTACTTCCTGTTGTCCCCCATGTGGATGGGCCAAGCGACGCACTGGGCCCAGCGCGTTACTTACAAGCGACGCGCTGGGGCAGGCGCGTCACTTCCCCTTCCCACCCCGAGTGTAAGGGCCATGTGACGCGCTGGGCTAGGCGCGTTACATGTGAGTAACGCACTGAGCCGACGCGTTGCTTGCAAGCGACGCGCCGGGGTAGGCGCGTTACTTTCCCTGTGGTTTTGGAGGGTGTGGGGCGCCGTGTGACGGCCTGTCTCAGGCGCGCTACTTTCAAGCGACGCGCTGGAGCAGGCGCGTCACTTCCCCTACCCCTCTGGCCGTGTGACGGTCTGCCTTAGACCGCCATTTGTAAGTGACGGCCCTAGAGTGGACCGCCATTTGGCTGTGACGGTCCAGGGTCGGACCGCCACTTCCTGTGTTGCCCCATGAGGGTGGCAACCTCGCTTTTCTCCGACCGTGGTCTCCGTGCGACGGGACTAGTGCGTGGGGTGATTCCCACACGTTGTCGGGCTTGGGCGTGGTTTTCCGTAACTTGAGAGTCTACTCCTTCAGTGACCCTCTACTAGTCGTAGCCTACTAGTACGCGTGTGCTAGTCGCACCAGGGAGTGGTGTACGGGCTGACCTTTAGAGACGGTTTGTGGACCGGTTACCGTTGGGCCCCACGTCTTGCAGCCAGAGTCCGGCTGAGGGGAAAACCGGTCAGAGGGCCAGACCAGGGACGCGCGGTCTGTGTGTGCACACGTGGTTGGGGGCGGTTGGACCCACGTCGACGGGCGTGACCCCAGCTAGTCACTTGTTGTGGTTACTTGTACGGTGTTTGCGCCTCGGGTAGGACCTACCATGTCAGGCGGTTCACCTGCGGTGCGGTGTAAGACGTCAGGGGACGCTACCGGCTGTGCTTCTAGTGGGTGGTACTCCTGTCGAGTACGGAGTGTCAGACTGTCAGTCGTGTGTTTCTGACCTTCGGGTTTTGACGGTTCGACCGTTGAGTTTCGGTCTTCTCGTACCGTGGCACGTGTGTCGGTTTGCGTGCCGTTAGGGTCTAGTTCTGTAGAGTACAGGGCTTTCCTTTCCGAGGTACCTTCCTACCGCTAGGGTAGTGGTTTCTCGTTTTACGAGGTAGGGTTCGAGTGATCCCTACTGAGTCTTGTTCCGAGACTCATTCCCTGCGTGTTTTCACCGTGTTTCAGGTGAGGCGCCACCTTCGGGGAGCGTGTCAGGAGCGCAGCGGAAGCGTGGTGCGGGTGCCCAGAGGTAGTGCCAGAGGTCAGAGCCGGGGGATGCCCCGTGTAGCTGTACTTTTCTTTCTTGTCACTGTACTAGTCGTGGACTACTGTTGCTGTTGTTGTTATTTTATTGTGGACCATGTAAAATGTTAATTCATTTCCTGCTTAATATCATAACTGTTTAATTTCTGCAATTATTTGTGATGCTTGTGTAGTTTCCACACCATCCTTTTAACCCTTCCGAGTCTTCGGGCTCGTGGGTGGCGGTACGAGTCTCGGGTTATCGGGCCTTCCCGGTAATCGGATTCTCGGGTCGTTACATTTAAGACTAATAGATACTTCTTGTACAATCAAATTCCTAATTATCATAAAGTATCTTTTGCTTCCTTCTATTTGGAGGGCGAGGCCCTATAGTGGTCATGGCACTTCTCCAACACCAAAATCTCATTAACATGGCTAGAATTCTTGAAAGGTTTAGAATCTCGCTTTGGTTCAATTTCGGTGGTGGATTCTCATGGCCAACTCAGTAAGCTTAGGCAGAATGGCACTGTATCAGATTACCAAAGGCAATTTGAAGTTCTGTCCAACAGAGTCACTGGAGTCTCTGAAGACCATTTATTAGGCATATTCTTAAGTGAACTGCGTGAGGAATTGTCATGTGAAGTGAGATCATTCTTCCCTCAGACATTGTCACAAGCTATGGAACTTGCAAGGATTCAGGAACAAAAGTTCCAATCCAAGCGCCGTTTCACGCCTCATTACAACTTCTCCACTTCACAGCCCTCCAAATTTCTACCGGTTCACAATGTCCAACCTTATGTGACTCCTCTAGCTAGACCTTCTCCCACTCCTGTTCGGAAGCTTGCAACCCATCAATTACAAGAAAGAAGAATGAAGGGACTGTGTTACAACTATGGTGACAAATGGACTCCGGGCCATATCTGTCAGTCCCAGAAGTTATTCTTCTTGCAGCTTCTGCCAGATTCTACAGATTATGACACGGTGGATACTGATGAAACATGTTCAGAACAAGCTTCCCAACATAACATGGAACCCTCCTTATCCTCTCATAATGTGCCAAATTTAGCTTCCCCTGGTACTCTTCGGTTACAAGGAAAAGTGGGACCACTATCAGTACTTGTCTTAGTGGACAATGGCAGTACTCATAATTTCTTAGATCCATCCATTGTTAATAAGTTGGGCTTAACTATAACACACCTTGATTCACTACCAGTTAAGATAGCTGCAGGGCTACAGCTACCTTCCCAAGGATGGTGTCCGGGTCTCACAATCAAATTGCCTGGGCTGTCCTTCACTTTGGACTTTCTGGTTTTACCTATTGGTGCTGTTGATATGGTATTGGGAAATACATGGCTACAAATGATAGGAGATGTCACTTTCAATATATCCCATATGGTCATGAAGTTTTCACTCAATGGACAAGATTACATGTTACAAGGATTACTGCCCTCATCATTAGATGTAGTTTCTGCAAAACAGTTTGGAGCAGACATACAAAAAGCTAGAGCACTCTATGCACTACATTTCTACTCACTGGATGCTACTAGTCCTCCTGACATTGTTTCACCTTCTTTTAGTTATTACCATCCAGACTTAGCTCCCATTTTACAGAAATATTCAGGAGTATTCTCTGAACCTACTGATATGCCCCCTACTAGGGAACATGCTCACAGAATACCTTTAGTGGATGAATCAAAGGCCATTTCATCCCCTGCTTATAGGCATCCAACCCTTCAGAAAAACATCATTGAGACAGAAATAAAAAATCTCTTCTTACGCCACCACATTCAGTCAAGCAACAGCCCCTTCTCTGCTCCTATTCTCCTTGTTCAGAAACGAGATGGCTCCTGGAGAATGTGTATAGACTATAGAGCCTTAAATCAGAATAACATCAAAGACAAGTTCCCAATACCATTAGTTGATGATTTATTGGATGAACTACATGGTGCCAAATTCTTTTCCAAACTGGACCTTCGTTCAGGGTATCATCAGATAAGAATGCACCCAGATGACATTTCAAAAATAGCATTTCGCACTCATGAGGGACATTATGAATTTATTGTGATGCCGTTTGGCTTGGCCAATGCACCTTCCACATTTCAGAATTTGATGAATGATGTTTTCAGACAACACATGAGGAGATTTGTACTTGTCTTTTTTGATGATATACTCGTGTATAGTGACACTTGGGAGCTACACTTACAACATCTAGCTCAAGTTTTACAGATTCTGCAAGATAATTCTCTATATGCAAAGCTAAGTAAATGTGAATTTGAGAAAACTACAATAGCCTATCTGGGACATATTATTTCAGAGCAAGGAGTGTCCATGGAATCAAGCAAATTGGATGCTATCTTGAAATGGCCTATTCCCAAATCAATTAGGGCTTTGCGGGATTTTCTGGGCCTCACAGGATATTACAGAAAATTTATAAAAGACTATGGTACAATAGTAGCTCCTCTCACTCAACTACTTAAAAAAGAGGCTTTTGCCTGGACACCTATTGCTGCAAAGGCCTTTGAGACTCTTAAGAATACAATGTCAAAGTCTCCAGTCTTAGCTCTGCCAGATTTTACTGAACAGTTTGTTGTAGAGTGTGATGCCTCTGGCAGTGGAATGGGAGCAGTCTTAATGCAAAAGGGCAGACCAATTGCATATATGAGTAAAGCATTTACTTCACAACAACTGGGAAAATCTACATATGAAAAAGAAATGGAAGCAATTATTTTTGTTGTCCAAAAGTGGTGGCCATACCTATTGGGCAGACCTTTTGTGATTAAAACTGACCATCAGAGCCTCCGTTACTTATTGAACCAGCAGGTGCATACCCCTGCACAACAGCAGTGGTTAGTTAAACTGTTGGGGTATGATTTTAAGTTGGAATATAAGTCTGGATCACACAACCGAGCTGCTGATGCACTATCCAGGATACATGATGATTTCACTTCAACAGCATGTCTTGCTATTTCTATGGTGATTCCGACATGGTTTATTGAAATACAAGCAGCATACCAGAATGAAGACACATTTCAATCTCTTCTGGGACGTTGGCATTCTGGAGACTTGAACCATAATACGTACTCTTTGAAGGGTGGCATTCTTTACTATAAAGGGAGAATTTTATTAACCAAGTCCCACCCCATCACAGTAACATTGCTACAACACCACCATACTTCCCCTGAGGGTGGTCATTCGGGATATCACAAAACATTGCATAGACTTAAAAGATCCTTTTATTGGCCGGGTATGAGTCATAGTGTCTGATCATTTGTTAGGGAGTGTGATGTTTGCCAGAGAAATAAACACATTCAGCAATACCCTGCAGGACTACTACAACCATTGCCAATTCCTGATAAGGTATGGACACATATACATATGGATTTCATTGATGGCCTGCCCCCTTCTAATCAGAAAACCTCCATTTTGGTAGTCATTGACCGCCTTACTAAATATGCCCACTTTGTTGCCCTACGGCACCCTTACACAGCAGTCTCAGTTGCACAAGAGTTTGTTCAACAGGTGGTCAGATTATATGGGGTGCCACAAGTCATTATCTCTGACAGAGACGCTATATTTACTAGTCACTTCTAGTCCGAGATTTTCAAACTACAAGGGGTTAAACTTCACATGAGTAGTGCCTAACACCCTCAAACAGATGGTCAGACAGAATGCTTGAACAAATGCCTTGAAACTTATCTCAGGTGCTTCTGCTATCAACAACAACATAAAATGGTCTCACTGGGTACCATGGGCTGAATATTGGTATAACACTTCTGTACATTCATCAACTGGCACAACTCCCTTTGAAGCACTATATGGAGTTTCTCCACCTACATTGCTATCATATGTTCCAGGCACATCTAAGGTTCAAGAGGTAGCAGAAACATTGCGTACCCGTGATGATATACTCAGGGAATTCAAGCTTAATCTGTCCAAAGCTCAGCAAAGAATGAAAAGATTGGCTGATAAGCATCGTACTGAGAAGGAATACATGGTTGGAGATTGGGTTTATCTAAAATTACAACCCTATAGATAGCATTCTGTAGTGCACAGGAGTAATGCCAAACTCAGTGCTTGTTACTTTGGACCATATCAAATTACCCAACGTATTGGTGCTGTTGCCTACCAATTGCAGGTACCACCCAATTCCAAGATACACCATGTTTTCCACATCTCCCAGTTAAAACTCAAAGTAGGAGACGATGTTAAACAAAGTCTACCATTACCAGACCTCCTACAACATATTGACAGACAACCATTTCAGTTGCTGGGCAGACGCATGGTAAAAAGGGAAAACAAACCAGTATCTCAAATATTAATTCAATGGCAAGGTCAAGCTGCTGAAGACGCAACCTGGGAGGATTATTATGCTTTTATAGAATTCAATCCCTCATTTGACCTTGGGGACAAGGTCCCTTTAAAAGGGGGGGAGGAGTTTGTAATGGATGCATCGACCCGAGCTGGCGAGCGGGCGAGTATGCACCGACCTGAGCTGACGAGTGGGCGAGTGTGCACCGACCTGAACGAGTAAGCGGGCGAGCGTACAACTGCTGAGACCGGTCCAGCGCCCATGAATCGGCGGATAAGGGAAGTTAACCAGTTAGTTTTGTTGATTAGTCGAATTGTTATATTAGTTTAGCCTTCTTTGAAAGGATTTTTGAAATACTTGGGGATTGGCCAAAGCTGATGTGGCACAACCCCAGCCACTAATTCATGTAGCCATGAGCTCTACAGAGCATTCTAAAAAGGGATGAATCAATCGTGGAGACGATCATCCGTCATATACCAAACTTGCTCCAGTGAACTAGTTTACAGTCCTTAGTTCTGTTCGTAGTGCTATCTTGGGGTTCTGGAATCCTTCTGGATCTGAGCTCCGATCTTGTTATCCATTCTATTCTTCTGTTCTTACTAGTGAGTTGCTGCATCTCTCCTCTGCTATTCGAGATCTAGATATGGAGCCTGAGCTTGGAGATCAGTCTTTGAAGCTGGAAGACAATCTACCTCTCGTATACTGGAAGAGGCGTAACAGGGTGCCCGGCGTCGGCTGCGTCGGGGGGCGGCCGTCCTACGGCTGGTACATTCTCCAAGATCGGTAGTGTCTGGAGAGGACCTTCCTGGCCGACCTAGAGGTGCTGAGAGAAGACGGGCGGATGGAGGCGTGGGACCTCGCCGGTCGCACCGACCTCGTCCGCGCAACCTTCCTCTATGGCAAGGAGCAGATCCAGCAGTTGGGCCGGTGGGACACCGGCAAAACCTTGTTGGCGTGCTCCCCCTACGCTTTAGCATGCAGGTTCATGTGGGCCTGCTTGGTGAGGGCGAGGAACACCGACCCCGGCGGCGACTGTTGAATTTAGTGTTTTAAAAATATCAAAGTTTTGTTTCCTGTGGAGTTTTGTCCCACATTGGAAGATGGGAAAAGTTTTCATCTTCTTATAGTTGGGACTCTTTACTACCTTGTGCACTCCTTTGGGGAGACTATGGTAGTTGGGCCATTTGAGCTTGTGGGCTCCTTAGGTCTTATTCTATATCACACACGCGCGTATATTGCCTTGCCTTGCCGGTGCCGTGTCGTGCGTGTGTGTATGTAATATTCGACCTTTATTTTATTTTATTTTTTGACCGAGCGTCTTTTGGGTTTCCTCCGCGTCTCCTCGGATTCTCTCTCTCGCATCCCTTTGGGAACGGGGATGTCGGTTCGTGTGCTTGACCGTTGTAGACTCTGGTTGGGAGTCTATTTAGGGTAGCAATTTTTCCGAGGGTTTACATAAGAAGGAACTCATCTTCCTCCCATTTTTTACTGCTCTTGGTCATCTTCCTCTGCAAGATCTCGAAGTGGTCACTGTAGTGTTTGCCCCGGCGTCGCAACTTGGAGTGCACCTTTGCGCCGCCATCATTTGGGTCGTCGTATCTTGGGAGAAGTTTCGCCGTGGAGCCTATTGCACCGTGTAGGGGCGAAACGACTCTAAAGAAAGCGACATCGCGCTTCGACCTGAGTTTGATCTTCCTAAACTTCAATTCCACATTTTTCTGTTGATCCGTCTGATAGAGAAATCCCTCGATAGTGCATCCGTGATCTTATTTTTCCAACAGCGACAAGACCGAGCACTTCGGCTTCGTCACGGGGTGCAGGGAGCGAATGGATCCCCCGGCGTCGGCCACATACTTCCGGAACTGCCTGGGCATCTGCAGTGTGGAGGCCAGCAGGAGTGACCAGCTGGGGGAGGACAGCGTGGTGGTGGCGTCGACGGCCATCTGGAAGGTGATCGAGGGGCTGGAGGGCGCTGGGGCCTTCAGGGGGGCAGAGAACTGGGTCCGGGACGGACGTCTTCCTGCTGGCAGCCATGGGGATCCTGACTTTGGCGGGGTCGCTGAAGCTGGGGATGTACGTGCAAAGCTCGCAGTTTCCGCAAGGGCTTTGAATGTTAGCAGAGATCCCCCGTCGTCGGATAGATAGCAGGCGAGTTTCTCGATGGGGTAGTCGACGGCAAGGATCGAAAGGATGGTGTTTGCCGTCACTAGGGGTGGTTCCTTCTCTGGGTCTGCAGTGGAGACGAAGATGTCGTTCCTGGGGAGGTCAGACCTTCCTTTTGTTAACGCACCGTGCTTTTACGGTGATTTAAAACCTTGGTATCCGCTGAGCTTTTACACGTCCGTTTCGGACGTTTCCATTGCATGGGTGAATATATGTCCGTTGGAGCATTAACCCATGCGTTTCAGACGTTTCCATTCGATTGCCACCGGTTTCTATTTTTGAAGGGTTACTATGACCCTATAAATAGACCACCGAGGGTGGTCATCCAAACACAACACATACATCCTTTCTTCCTTCTTTCTCTCACGGTTCTCATCTGAGAGTTCTTTTTTTAGTTGTTATTATTTTTATTTTGCTGAGTACTTGTGAGATAGATCGTGTTCGTAAAGTTCTTCTGGAGGACGTGCCGAAAGAAGAATGGGTATCGCCTACCCGGGGTCGTCGTATCTCTAGGAGATCATTGTCACGAGAACCGCACGTCGGTCGGCAATAAACTCTCTTAGTTCAGCGACATCGCGCTTCGACCAAAAGGCTACGCTTTCTGCAACCCTCTTAATTTATGTTTTAGATCTAATTAACTTGTTGTTTAGTTTTTGTTATTTTTAGCAATATTTCCAACAATCTAAGAGAGTTTATTTTTATTATTATATTATATTGCTGAAGAAAAAAAAAATCAAGACGCTGTTTCTTATTAGCATTTGCGGATAAAAGTTTATAATTACAAAACCTATTGTTTTGTTACAGTATATACATCATATTACCCGTATCATCGTATATTGTTTGATCTACAATAATATAACGTCATCATAACCTACGTTCTTCTCTGCTTACATAATTACTTGAGAAAATAACATATTTGACACTGATGCTATATTGATTACAATAATTTTTTTTTGAAATTCTGTTTCAATTTTTCTTTGTAAACTTATACTTCTGAAATTTATATTTGACATATTATTTCTGATTTAAATTTCTTAAGAAAAAAGGGACCAAATATAATTCTATTTTAAATAACTTGTTTTCAAAAAAATAAAATTTTGGAAAGCTATTTTCTGAAAGTTAGTTCTGATTTCAGAAATTAAAAGTCAGAAAAATATATATTTCTGAAATTAAGATTTTGTGAAATTTCTGAAATCAGAATTAAGTTTTTAAAATTTCAGAAATCAGAAATTATGATATTATATTTCTGAAATATAATTACTCCTATTATTATATTTATGAAATTATATTTCTGATATTTAAATATAAATGTTTATAATAAAAAGTTTCTGTGTCTGAAATTAAGATTTTGTGAAATTTCTGAAATCAGAATTAACATTTTAAAATTTCAGAAATCAAGAATAATGATATCATATTTCTGAAATATAATTATTCCTATTATTATATTTCCGAAATTACATATCTGATTTTTAAATATAACAGATTATAATAAGAACAAATCTTTTAACCTTCTATGCAATAGAAAATATCTGATTTTTAAATATAACAGATTATAATAAGAACAAATCTTTTAACCTTCTATGCAATAGAAAATAATGTCTGCTATAGAAAGTACTTATTAATGTTTTCAGAAAACATAATTCTATAAACAGAGATTCTACTTTAGAATTATTTTTGTTTACAGATTATTTTTTGTTAAATAAAAAAAAACATTTTAGTGAGTCCGAAACCAATTTCTATTTACAGAAAATTACCTCTTATTTTTTCTTAGTGTTTTCAGAAAATACAATTCTAAAAGTATTAGTTCTGGTTTAAATATTTTCTGTTTATAGAAAAATCACTTTTTATTGTTCTGAAAAAAAAACTGTTAACAGAAATTGTAAACATTCCTGTTTATAGATAATGTTTTTTTTAAATAAGTTGTGTTTGTAGAATTTTAAAAAATATATATATATATATATATATATATATTTCTGTTTACAGAAAAAATAAAAGATTTCTAGCTTTTCTGAAAATTCATGTTGCTATAAATTATTTCTATCTTCAGAAATTCAGAAAATAGTTAAAATTATTTCTGTTTAATAAATAATTCTTATTTCTAGATAAATACTCTTTATTTTCAGATAACTACATTCTGGAAATTATTTATGTTTACAAAATATCTATACTTATTTCTATTTTCAGAAAATAAAATTCTGAAAATTATTACTTGATTAGTTTGTATGAATTAACTAATCTTGGTTGCTGAAAATAAAATTTAGCAATTTTTATATGTTTGAAAATATAACTATATTATTTTCTACTTTTATTAAAATTGTAATTGTGTTAGTTACTCTGTGATAATTTTAAAGTTAAAGTGATTATTTGTTAACTTTATATATTCAAGTGTTTTAACAAAATCTCAGCTTATCACATCAATAGATTTTGTCAACCCTCAAATATGTTCTCAATGGCTAGTTTAATTACAAAAGAAACACTAAGTGCCAAACCAGACAAATTTGATGGGAAAAATTTTAAAAGATGGCAAAACCAAATGAGATTTTGGCTGACTACACTAGGCTTGATATCAGCCATTAGTGAAAGCACAACTGAAAATCGGAGTTCGGGTTCCTCTCAAACTCAAAACACTCGTCGAATTCAAACTCGGTCAACTCGAACCCAAACTGAACCCGAAACCTCCTCCTCCACATCCACACAGGAAGAAATAGACTATCATTGTCTCCACCGAATTCTAGGAGCTCTTTCTGATAATCTATATGATTTATATTATAACTCAAAAAGTGCTACCGAACTTTGGGACACCTTAGAAGACAAATATAGTCTAGATGATGCCGGTATCAAGCGGTTCAAAGCATCAGACTTTAACAAATTTAAATTTGTGGATAATAAACCTATGAATGAACAAATCCATGAGTATGAAAATCTAGTTCACGAACTAAAAGCCAATGGATCACAGCTTGATGAACCCTTTCAAATAGCATGTTTATTAGACAAGCTACCTCCCTCTTGGTCTGATTTCACCAGGACCCTTAGTCATACCCAAGGTGTTCTAACCTTAACCCAATTGTTCGCGTCAATAAGAATAGAAGAACAACACAAGTTAAGAGAAACTGCTACTCAAAATAACCAGCCCAAAGCCAACATGGTGGAAAGTAAAATACAAAAACATCACAAAAAGTCGTTTCCTCCCAAACATAAAAACTTCAAGAAAAACTATCAACCATTTAACAAAAACTATCAACCATTTAACAAAAATAATAACAAACCACCAAATTCCAACAAACAAAATGAAAAGCCAAATGAGAATGATGAGGAGCGCTGCTGCTATGTATGCGGTCGGACCAACCATCTCGCCTACCAATGTTACTTTCGAAAGAAATCTACTAGAAAGACGAAGGAAAATGGTCCTCCTCCAACTGGCCCTCAAGTCAACATGGTGACTGATGGCGCTAGTGCATCAGAGCCGGCATTTAGGTCAGTTCTCTCAAACCCCGAAGTGAACTTGACCAATTTGCCCATTGATTAGTGGATTGATACCGGAGCTAATATCCATGTTTGTGCTAATCGCTCCTGGTTTTCCACTTATCAGGACTCAGATGCAGGAGCTGTGATGATAGGGAATTATGTGAAGGCAGAAGTGCTAGGGATAGGATGAGTCGAATAAAGTTGTAATAACCAAAGGCTTATCTTTTATTGGAAAATGATTTATGTGCGATGGCCTTTTTAAGAGTGTGTACCTCTTCCTTTAGTAAACAATTCACTGTGTTAAATGTTGAATCATCTTCCATTTAAGATTAGGTCACATAAACTATATCTCAATGTAAATAAGCTCAGGCGCACCCGAGAACTTGTGGGGGAGGCACTATTAACGGCATGTTATATATTAAATAGAATACTATTTAAACAAAATGATATTACACCCTATGAAATTTAGAAGAAAAGAAGATCTCAAAGTGTGGGGGTGTTTTTCTAAAGAAAAATTACCAGAAAATAAAAGAAAGAAATTTGGCAAATGCCTTTTCAAAAGGCTGATCTACAATTGTGATTCTAGAAGCGTCGAGGGGGATGGGATTGAGCCCATAAAGAAAGAAGTTACCACGGCGGCAACCCAACCTCACGGAGGTTCAATGGGTAGAAACAAGCTTGATAGGTAACTTGGGAGAGCACTAATGAATTATGTTCTCATCCCTATGGCGCTAGTGCTCATTTAAAAGCAAGAGGTAAGGGTGAGTGCTGTACTCTTAATGAATCCGAGACCCAAGTGGCAGGAAGGTTACCTTGCTTCCATCCTTTGTAGGATTCACCGACATGTGTGGAGTCGTGAGGCCGCGACTGTGAAAATGTGGGCTATTTTCTAAAACACACATGAGATACCTGCGCAAGGCCATTAATGGTGCAACCCGCTTAGAATCTCGATCTATCTATACTATGTGTGGATTTGGGAGAGTCTGATCAATGGGACCTGGTTCAAGGTCTAGTCCACCAAGCGCTCCCACATACAACACCAAATATCACTAAGTGGAAATTCAAACCGAAAGGTATTTTCACCTACTGCATAGTAGAAGGTACTCAGCAACATTTTCTTTTATATACTTACTTTATAAGATTTGAAGGTTTTAAATCATGTGGGGGATTGTTAACGCACCGTGCTTTTACGGTGATTTAAAACCTTGGTATCCGCTGAGCTTTTACACGTCCGTTTCGGACGTTTCCATTGCATGGGTGAATATATGTCCGTTGGAGCATTAACCCATGCGTTTCAGACGTTTCCATTCGATTGCCACCGGTTTCTATTTTTGAAGGGTTACTATGACCCTATAAATAGACCACCGAGGGTGGTCATCCAAACACAACACATACATCCTTTCTTCCTTCTTTCTCTCACGGTTCTCATCTGAGAGTTCTTTTTTTAGTTGTTATTATTTTTATTTTGCTGAGTACTTGTGAGATAGATCGTGTTCGTAAAGTTCTTCTGGAGGACGTGCCGAAAGAAGAATGGGTATCGCCTACCCGGGGTCGTCGTATCTCTAGGAGATCATTGTCACGAGAACCGCATGTCGGTCGGCAATAAACTCTCTTAGTTCAGCGACATCGCGCTTCGACCAAAAGGCTACGTTTTCTGCAACCCTCTTAATTTATGTTTTAGATCTAATTAACTTGTTGTTTAGTTTTTGTTATTTTTAACAATATTTCCAACAATCTAAGAGAGTTTATTTTTATTATTATATTATATTGCTGAAGAAAAAAAAAATCAAGACGCTGTTTCTTATTAGCATTTGCGGATAAAAGTTTATAATTACAAAACCTATTGTTTTGTTACAGTATATACATCATATTACCCGTATCATCGTATATTGTTTGATCTACAATAATATAACGTCATCATAACTTACGTTCTTCTCTACTTAGATAATTACTTGAGAAAATAACATATTTGACACTGATGCTATATTGATTACAATAATTTTTTTTTGAAATTCTGTTTCAATTTTTCTTTGTAAACTTATACTTCTGAAATTTATATTTGACATATTATTTCTGATTTAAATTTCTTAAGAAAAAAGGGACCAAATATAATTCTATTTTAAATAACTTGTTTTCAAAAAAATAAAATTTTGGAAAGCTATTTTCTGAAAGTTAGTTCTGATTTCAGAAATTAAAAGTCAGAAAAATATATATTTCTGAAATTAAGATTTTGTGAAATTTCTGAAATCAGAATTAAGTTTTTAAAATTTCAGAAATCAGAAATTATGATATTATATTTCTGAAATATAATTACTCCTATTATTATATTTATGAAATTATATTTCTGATATTTAAATATAAATGTTTATAATAAAAAGTTTCTGTGTCTGAAATTAAGATTTTGTGAAATTTCTGAAATCAGAATTAACATTTTAAAATTTCAGAAATCAAGAATAATGATATCATATTTCTGAAATATAATTATTCCTATTATTATATTTCCGAAATTACATATCTGATTTTTAAATATAACAGATTATAATAAGAACAAATCTTTTAACCTTCTATGCAATAGAAAATAATGTCTGCTATAGAAAGTACTTATTAATGTTTTCAGAAAACATAATTCTATAAACAGAGATTCTACTTTAGAATTATTTTTGTTTACAGATTATTTTTTGTTAAATAAAAAAAACATTTTAGTGAGTCCGAAACCAATTTCTATTTACAGAAAATTACCTCTTATTTTTTCTTAGTGTTTTCAGAAAATACAATTCTAAAAGTATTAGTTCTGGTTTAAATATTTTCTGTTTATAGAAAAATCACTTTTTATTGTTCTGAAAAAAAAACTGTTAACAGAAATTGTAAACATTCCTGTTTATAGATAATGTTTTTTTTTAAATAAGTTGTGTTTGTAGAATTTTAAAAAAATAATATATATATATATATATATATATATATTTCTGTTTACAGAAAAAATAAAAGATTTCTAGCTTTTCTGAAAATTCATGTTGCTATAAATTATTTCTATCTTCAGAAATTCAGAAAATAGTTAAAATTATTTCTGTTTAATAAATAATTCTTATTTCTAGATAAATACTCTTTATTTTCAGATAACTACATTCTGGAAATTATTTATGTTTACAAAATATCTATACTTATTTCTATTTTCAGAAAATAAAATTCTTAAAATTATTACTTGATTAGTTTGTATGAATTAACTAATCTTGGTTGCTGAAAATAAAATTTAGCAATTTTTATATGTTTGAAAATATAACTATATTATTTTCTACTTTTATTAAAATTGTAATTGTGTTAGTTACTCTGTGATAATTTTAAAGTTAAAGTGATTATTTGTTAACTTTATATATTCAAGTGTTTTAACAAAATCTCAGCTTATCACATCAATAGATTTTGTCAACCCTCAAATATGTTCTCAATGGCTAGTTTAATTACAAAAGAAACACTGAGTGCCAAACCAGACAAATTTGATGGGAAAAATTTTAAAAGATGGCAAAACCAAATGAGATTTTGGCTGACTACACTAGGCTTGATATCAGCCATTAGTGAAAGCACAACTGAAAATCGGAGTTCGGGTTCCTCTCAAACTCAAAACACTCGTCGAATTCAAACTCGGTCAACTCGAACCCAAACTGAACCCGAAACCTCCTCCTCCACATCCACACAGGAAGAAATAGACTATCATTGTCTCCACCGAATTCTAGGAGCTCTTTCTGATAATCTATATGATTTATATTATAACTCAAAAAGTGCTACCGAACTTTGGGACACCTTAGAAGACAAATATAGTCTAGATGATGCCGGTATCAAGCGGTTCAAAGCATCAGACTTTAACAAATTTAAATTTGTGGATAATAAACCTATGAATGAACAAATCCATGAGTATGAAAATCTAGTTCACGAACTAAAAGCCAATGGATCACAGCTTGATGAACCCTTTCAAATAGCATGTTTATTAGACAAGCTACCTCCCTCTTGGTCTGATTTCACCAGGACCCTTAGTCATACCCAAGGTGTTCTAACCTTAACCCAATTGTTCGCGTCAATAAGAATAGAAGAACAACACAAGTTAAGAGAAACTGCTACTCAAAATAACCAGCCCAAAGCCAACATGGTGGAAAGTAAAATACAAAAACATCACAAAAAGTCGTTTCCTCCCAAACATAAAAACTTCAAGAAAAACTATCAACCATTTAACAAAAACTATCAACCATTTAACAAAAATAATAACAAACCACCAAATTCCAACAAACAAAATGAAAAGCCAAATGAGAATGATGAGGAGCGCGGCTGCTATGTATGCGGTCGGACCAACCATCTCGCCTACCAATGTTACTTTCGAAAGAAATCTACTAGAAAGACGAAGGAAAATGGTCCTCCTCCAACTGGCCCTCAAGTCAACATGGTGACTGATGACGCTAGTGCATCAGAGCCGGCATTTAGGTCAGTTCTCTCAAACCCCGAAGTGAACTTGACCAATTTGCCCATTGATTAGTGTATTGATACCGGAGCTAATATCCATGTTTGTGCTAATCGCTCCTGGTTTTCCACTTATCAGGACTCAGATGCAGGAGCTGTGATGATAGGGAATTATGTGAAGGCAGAAGTGCTAGGGATAGGATGAGTCGAATAAAGTTGTAATAACCAAAGGCTTATCTTTTATTGGAAAATGATTTATGTGCGATGGCCTTTTTAAGAGTGTGTACCTCTTCCTTTAGTAAACAATTCACTGTGTTAAATGTTGAATCATCTTCCATTTAAGATTAGGTCACATAAACTATATCTCAATGTAAATAAGCTCAGGCGCACCCGAGAACTTGTGGGGGAGGCACTATTAACGGCATGTTATATATTAAATAGAATACTATTTAAACAAAATGATATTACACCCTATGAAATTTAGAAGAAAAGAAGATCTCAAAGTGTGGGGGTGTTTTTCTAAAGAAAAATTACCAGAAAATAAAAGAAAGAAATTTGGCAAATGCCTTTTCAAAAGGCTGATCTACAATTGTGATTCTAGAAGCGTCGAGGGGGATGTGATTGAGCCCATAAAGAAAGAAGTTACCACGGCGGCAACCCAACCTCACGGAGGTTCAATGGGTAGAAACAAGCTTGATAGGTAACTTGGGAGAGCACTAATGAATTATGTTCTCATCCCTATGGCGCTAGTGCTCATTTAAAAGCAAGAGGTAAGGGTGAGTGCTGTACTCTTAATGAATCCGAGACCCAAGTGGCAGGAAGGTTACCTTGCTTCCATCCTTTGTAGGATTCACCGACATGTGTGGAGTCGTGAGGCCGCGACTGTGAAAATGTGGGCTATTTTCTAAAACACACATGAGATACCTGCGCAAGGCCATTAATGGCGCAACCCGCTTAGAATCTCGATCTATCTATACTATGTGTGGATTTGGGAGAGTCTGATCAATGGGACCTGGTTCAAGGTCTAGTCCACCAAGCGCTCCCACATACAACACCAAATATCACTAAGTGGAAATTCAAACCGAAAGGTATTTTCACCTACTGCATAGTAGAAGGTACTCAGCAACATTTTCTTTTATATACTTACTTTATAAGATTTGAAGGTTTTAAATCATGTGGGGGATTGTTAACGCACCGTGCTTTTACGGTGATTTAAAACCTTGGTATCCGCTGAGCTTTTACACGTCCGTTTCGGACGTTTCCATTGCATGGGTGAATATATGTCCGTTGGAGCATTAACCCATGCGTTTCAGACGTTTCCATTCGATTGCCACCGGTTTCTATTTTTGAAGGGTTACTATGACCCTATAAATAGACCACCGAGGGTGGTCATCCAAACACAACACATACATCCTTTCTTCCTTCTTTCTCTCACGGTTCTCATCTGAGAGTTCTTTTTTTAGTTGTTATTATTTTTATTTTTATTTTGCTGAGTACTTGTGAGATAGATCGTGTTCGTAAAGTTCTTCTGGAGGACGTGCCGAAAGAAGAATGGGTATCGCCTACCCGGGGTCGTCGTATCTCTAGGAGATCATTGTCACGAGAACCGCACGTCGGTCGGCAATAAACTCTCTTAGTTCAGCGACATCGCGCTTCGACTAAAAGGCTACGTTTTCTGCAACCCTCTTAATTTATGTTTTAGATCTAATTAACTTGTTGTTTAGTTTTTGTTATTTTTAGCAATATTTCCAACAATCTAAGAGAGTTTATTTTTATTATTATATTATATTGCTGAAGAAAAAAAAAATCAAGACGCTGTTTCTTATTAGCATTTGCGGATAAAAGTTTATAATTACAAAACCTATTGTTTTGTTACAGTATATACATCATATTACCCGTATCATCGTATATTGTTTGATCTACAATAATATAACGTCATCATAACTTACGTTCTTCTCTACTTAGATAATTACTTGAGAAAATAACATATTTGACACTGATGCTATATTGATTACAATAATTTTTTTTTGAAATTCTGTTTCAATTTTTCTTTGTAAACTTATACTTCTGAAATTTATATTTGACATATTATTTCTGATTTAAATTTCTTAAGAAAAAAGGGACCAAATATAATTCTATTTTAAATAACTTGTTTTCAAAAAAATAAAATTTTGGAAAGCTATTTTCTGAAAGTTAGTTCTGATTTCAGAAATTAAAAGTCAGAAAAATATATATTTCTGAAATTAAGATTTTGTGAAATTTCTGAAATCAGAATTAAGTTTTTAAAATTTCAGAAATCAGAAATTATGATATTATATTTCTGAAATATAATTACTCATATTATTATATTTATGAAATTATATTTCTGATATTTAAATATAAATGTTTATAATAAAAAGTTTCTGTGTCTGAAATTAAGATTTTGTGAAATTTCTGAAATCAGAATTAACATTTTAAAATTTCAGAAATCAAGAATAATGATATCATATTTCTGAAATATAATTATTCCTATTATTATATTTCCGAAATTACATATCTGATTTTTAAATATAACAGATTATAATAAGAACAAATCTTTTAACCTTCTATGCAATAGAAAATAATGTCTGCTATAGAAAGTACTTATTAATGTTTTCAGAAAACATAATTCTATAAACAGAGATTCTACTTTAGAATTATTTTTGTTTACAGATTATTTTTTGTTAAATAAAAAAAACATTTTAGTGAGTCCGAAACCAATTTCTATTTACAGAAAATTACCTCTTATTTTTTCTTAGTGTTTTCAGAAAATACAATTCTAAAAGTATTAGTTCTGGTTTAAATATTTTCTGTTTATAGAAAAATCACTTTTTATTGTTCTGAAAAAAAAACTGTTAACAGAAATTGTAAACATTCCTGTTTATAGATAATGTTTTTTTTAAATAAGTTGTGTTTGTAGAATTTTAAAAAAATAATATATATATATATATATATATATATATATATATATATATCTGTTTACAGAAAAAATAAAAGATTTCTAGCTTTTCTGAAAATTCATGTTGCTATAAATTATTTCTATCTTCAGAAATTCAGAAAATAGTTAAAATTATTTCTGTTTAATAAATAATTCTTATTTCTAGATAAATACTCTTTATTTTCAGATAACTACATTCTGGAAATTATTTATGTTTACAAAATATCTATACTTATTTCTATTTTCAGAAAATAAAATTCTTAAAATTATTACTTGATTAGTTTGTATGAATTAACTAATCTTGGTTGCTGAAAATAAAATTTAGCAATTTTTATATGTTTGAAAATATAACTATATTATTTTCTACTTTTATTAAAATTGTAATTGTGTTAGTTACTCTGTGATAATTTTAAAGTTAAAGTGATTATTTGTTAACTTTATATATTCAAGTGTTTTAACAAAATCTCAGCTTATCACATCAATAGATTTTGTCAACCCTCAAATATGTTCTCAATGGCTAGTTTAATTACAAAAGAAACACTAAGTGCCAAACCAGACAAATTTGATGGGAAAAATTTTAAAAGATGGCAAAACCAAATGAGATTTTGGCTGACTACACTAGGCTTGATATCAGCCATTAGTGAAAGCACAACTGAAAATCGGAGTTCGGGTTCCTCTCAAACTCAAAACACTCGTCGAATTCAAACTCGGTCAACTCGAACCCAAACTGAACCCGAAACCTCCTCCTCCACATCCACACAGGAAGAAATAGACTATCATTGTCTCCACCGAATTCTAGGAGCTCTTTCTGATAATCTATATGATTTATATTATAACTCAAAAAGTGCTACCGAACTTTGGGACACCTTAGAAGACAAATATAGTCTAGATGATGCCGGTATCAAGCGGTTCAAAGCATCAGACTTTAACAAATTTAAATTTGTGGATAATAAACCTATGAATGAACAAATCCATGAGTATGAAAATCTAGTTCACGAACTAAAAGCCAATGGATCACAGCTTGATGAACCCTTTCAAATAGCATGTTTTTTAGACAAGCTACCTCCCTCTTGGTCTGATTTCACCAGGACCCTTAGTCATACCCAAGGTGTTCTAACCTTAACCCAATTGTTCGCGTCAATAAGAATAGAAGAACAACACAAGTTAAGAGAAACTGCTACTCAAAATAACCAGCCCAAAGCCAACATGGTGGAAAGTAAAATACAAAAACATCACAAAAAGTCGTTTCCTCCCAAACATAAAAACTTCAAGAAAAACTATCAACCATTTAACAAAAACTATCAACCATTTAACAAAAATAATAACAAACCACCAAATTCCAACAAACAAAATGAAAAGCCAAATGAGAATGATGAGGAGCGCTGCTGCTATGTATGCGGTCGGACCAACCATCTCGCCTACCAATGTTACTTTCGAAAGAAATCTACTAGAAAGACGAAGGAAAATGGTCCTCCTCCAACTGGCCCTCAAGTCAACATGGTGACTGATGGCGCTAGTGCATCAGAGCCGGCATTTAGGTCAGTTCTCTCAAACCCCGAAGTGAACTTGACCAATTTGCCCATTGATTAGTGGATTGATACCGGAGCTAATATCCATGTTTGTGCTAATCGCTCCTGGTTTTCCACTTATCAGGACTCAGATGCAGGAGCTGTGATGATAGGGAATTATGTGAAGGCAGAAGTGCTAGGGATAGGATGAGTCGAATAAAGTTGTAATAACCAAAGGCTTATCTTTTATTGGAAAATGATTTATGTGCGATGGCCTTTTTAAGAGTGTGTACCTCTTCCTTTAGTAAACAATTCACTGTGTTAAATGTTGAATCATCTTCCATTTAAGATTAGGTCACATAAACTATATCTCAATGTAAATAAGCTCAGGCGCACCCGAGAACTTGTGGGGGAGGCACTATTAACGGCATGTTATATATTAAATAGAATACTATTTAAACAAAATGATATTACACCCTATGAAATTTAGAAGAAAAGAAGATCTCAAAGTGTGGGGGTGTTTTTCTAAAGAAAAATTACCAGAAAATAAAAGAAAGAAATTTGGCAAATGCCTTTTCAAAAGGCTGATCTACAATTGTGATTCTAGAAGCGTCGAGGGGGATGGGATTGAGCCCATAAAGAAAGAAGTTACCACGGCGGCAACCCAACCTCACGGAGGTTCAATGGGTAGAAACAAGCTTGATAGGTAACTTGGGAGAGCACTAATGAATTATGTTCTCATCCCTATGGCGCTAGTGCTCATTTAAAAGCAAGAGGTAAGGGTGAGTGCTGTACTCTTAATGAATCCGAGACCCAAGTGGCAGGAAGGTTACCTTGCTTCCATCCTTTGTAGGATTCACCGACATGTGTGGAGTCGTGAGGCCGCGACTGTGAAAATGTGGGCTATTTTCTAAAACACACATGAGATACCTGCGCAAGGCCATTAATGGTGCAACCCGCTTAGAATCTCGATCTATCTATACTATGTGTGGATTTGGGAGAGTCTGATCAATGGGACCTGGTTCAAGGTCTAGTCCACCAAGCGCTCCCACATACAACACCAAATATCACTAAGTGGAAATTCAAACCGAAAGGTATTTTCACCTACTGCATAGTAGAAGGTACTCAGCAACATTTTCTTTTATATACTTACTTTATAAGATTTGAAGGTTTTAAATCATGTGGGGGATTGTTAACGCACCGTGCTTTTACGGTGATTTAAAACCTTGGTATCCGCTGAGCTTTTACACGTCCGTTTCGGACGTTTCCATTGCATGGGTGAATATATGTCCGTTGGAGCATTAACCCATGCGTTTCAGACGTTTCCATTCGATTGCCACCGGTTTCTATTTTTGAAGGGTTACTATGACCCTATAAATAGACCACCGAGGGTGGTCATCCAAACACAACACATACATCCTTTCTTCCTTCTTTCTCTCACGGTTCTCATCTGAGAGTTCTTTTTTTAGTTGTTATTATTTTTATTTTGCTGAGTACTTGTGAGATAGATCGTGTTCGTAAAGTTCTTCTGGAGGACGTGCCGAAAGAAGAATGGGTATCGCCTACCCGGGGTCGTCGTATCTCTAGGAGATCATTGTCACGAGAACCGCACGTCGGTCGGCAATAAACTCTCTTAGTTCAGCGACATCGCGCTTCGACCAAAAGGCTACGTTTTCTGCAACCCTCTTAATTTATGTTTTAGATCTAATTAACTTGTTGTTTAGTTTTTGTTATTTTTAGCAATATTTCCAACAATCTAAGAGAGTTTATTTTTATTATTATATTATATTGCTGAAGAAAAAAAAAATCAAGACGCTGTTTCTTATTAGCATTTGCGGATAAAAGTTTATAATTACAAAACCTATTGTTTTGTTACAGTATATACATCATATTACCCGTATCATCGTATATTGTTTGATCTACAATAATATAACGTCATCATAACTTACGTTCTTCTCTACTTAGATAATTACTTGAGAAAATAACATATTTGACACTGATGCTATATCGATTACAATAATTTTTTTTTGAAATTCTGTTTCAATTTTTCTTTGTAAACTTATACTTCTGAAATTTATATTTGACATATTATTTCTGATTTAAATTTCTTAAGAAAAAAGGGACCAAATATAATTCTATTTTAAATAACTTGTTTTCAAAAAAATAAAATTTTGGAAAGCTATTTTCTGAAAGTTAGTTCTGATTTCAGAAATTAAAAGTCAGAAAAATATATATTTCTGAAATTAAGATTTTGTGAAATTTCTGAAATCAGAATTAAGTTTTTAAAATTTCAGAAATCAGAAATTATGATATTATATTTCTGAAATATAATTACTCCTATTATTATATTTAAGAAATTATATTTCTGATATTTAAATATAAATGTTTATAATAAAAAGTTTCTGTGTCTGAAATTAAGATTTTGTGAAATTTCTGAAATCAGAATTAACATTTTAAAATTTCAGAAATCAAGAATAATGATATCATATTTCTGAAATATAATTATTCCTATTATTATATTTCCGAAATTACATATCTGATTTTTAAATATAACAGATTATAATAAGAACAAATCTTTTAACCTTCTATGCAATAGAAAATAATGTCTGCTATAGAAAGTACTTATTAATGTTTTCAGAAAACATAATTCTATAAACAGAGATTCTACTTTAGAATTATTTTTGTTTACAGATTATTTTTTGTTAAATAAAAAAAAACATTTTAGTGAGTCCGAAACCAATTTCTATTTACAGAAAATTACCTCTTATTTTTTCTTAGTGTTTTCAGAAAATACAATTCTAAAAGTATTAGTTCTGGTTTAAATATTTTCTGTTTATAGAAAAATCACTTTTTATTGTTCTGAAAAAAAAACTGTTAACAGAAATTGTAAACATTCCTGTTTATAGATAATGTTTTTTTTAAATAAGTTGTGTTTGTAGAATTTTAAAAAAATAATATATATATATATATATATATATATATATATATATATATATCTGTTTACAGAAAAAATAAAAGATTTCTAGCTTTTCTGAAAATTCATGTTGCTATAAATTATTTCTATCTTCAGAAATTCAGAAAATAGTTAAAATTATTTCTGTTTAATAAATAATTCTTATTTCTAGATAAATACTCTTTATTTTCAGATAACTACATTCTGGAAATTATTTATGTTTACAAAATATCTATACTTATTTCTATTTTCAGAAAATAAAATTCTTAAAATTATTACTTGATTAGTTTGTATGAATTAACTAATCTTGGTTGCTGAAAATAAAATTTAGCAATTTTTATATGTTTGAAAATATAACTATATTATTTTCTACTTTTATTAAAATTGTAATTGTGTTAGTTACTCTGTGATAATTTTAAAGTTAAAGTGATTATTTGTTAACTTTATATATTCAAGTGTTTTAACAAAATCTCAGCTTATCACATCAATAGATTTTGTCAACCCTCAAATATGTTCTCAATGGCTAGTTTAATTACAAAAGAAACACTAAGTGCCAAACCAGACAAATTTGATGGGAAAAATTTTAAAAGATGGCAAAACCAAATGAGATTTTGGCTGACTACACTAGGCTTGATATCAGCCATTAGTGAAAGCACAACTGAAAATCGGAGTTCGGGTTCCTCTCAAACTCAAAACACTCGTCGAATTCAAACTCGGTCAACTCGAACCCAAACTGAACCCGAAACCTCCTCCTCCACATCCACACAGGAAGAAATAGACTATCATTGTCTCCACCGAATTCTAGGAGCTCTTTCTGATAATCTATATGATTTATATTATAACTCAAAAAGTGCTACCGAACTTTGGGACACCTTAGAAGACAAATATAGTCTAGATGATGCCGGTATCAAGCGGTTCAAAGCATCAGACTTTAACAAATTTAAATTTGTGGATAATAAACCTATGAATGAACAAATCCATGAGTATGAAAATCTAGTTCACGAACTAAAAGCCAATGGATCACAGCTTGATGAACCCTTTCAAATAGCATGTTTATTAGACAAGCTACCTCCCTCTTGGTCTGATTTCACCAGGACCCTTAGTCATACCCAAGGTGTTCTAACCTTAACCCAATTGTTCGCGTCAATAAGAATAGAAGAACAACACAAGTTAAGAGAAACTGCTACTCAAAATAACCAGCCCAAAGCCAACATGGTGGAAAGTAAAATACAAAAACATCACAAAAAGTCGTTTCCTCCCAAACATAAAAACTTCAAGAAAAACTATCAACCATTTAACAAAAACTATCAACCATTTAACAAAAATAATAACAAACCACCAAATTCCAACAAACAAAATGAAAAGCCAAATGAGAATGATGAGGAGCGCTGCTGCTATGTATGCGGTCGGACCAACCATCTCGCCTACCAATGTTACTTTCGAAAGAAATCTACTAGAAAGACGAAGGAAAATGGTCCTCCTCCAACTGGCCCTCAAGTCAACATGGTGACTGATGGCGCTAGTGCATCAGAGCCGGCATTTAGGTCAGTTCTCTCAAACCCCGAAGTGAACTTGACCAATTTGCCCATTGATTAGTGGATTGATACCGGAGCTAATATCCATGTTTGTGCTAATCGCTCCTGGTTTTCCACTTATCAGGACTCAGATGCAGGAGCTGTGATGATAGGGAATTATGTGAAGGCAGAAGTGCTAGGGATAGGATGAGTCGAATAAAGTTGTAATAACCAAAGGCTTATCTTTTATTGGAAAATGATTTATGTGCGATGGCCTTTTTAAGAGTGTGTACCTCTTCCTTTAGTAAACAATTCACTGTGTTAAATGTTGAATCATCTTCCATTTAAGATTAGGTCACATAAACTATATCTCAATGTAAATAAGCTCAGGCGCACCCGAGAACTTGTGGGGGAGGCACTATTAACGGCATGTTATATATTAAATAGAATACTATTTAAACAAAATGATATTACACCCTATGAAATTTAGAAGAAAAGAAGATCTCAAAGTGTGGGGGTGTTTTTCTAAAGAAAAATTACCAGAAAATAAAAGAAAGAAATTTGGCAAATGCCTTTTCAAAAGGCTGATCTACAATTGTGATTCTAGAAGCGTCGAGGGGGATGGGATTGAGCCCATAAAGAAAGAAGTTACCACGGCGGCAACCCAACCTCACGGAGGTTCAATGGGTAGAAACAAGCTTGATAGGTAACTTGGGAGAGCACTAATGAATTATGTTCTCATCCCTATGGCGCTAGTGCTCATTTAAAAGCAAGAGGTAAGGGTGAGTGCTGTACTCTTAATGAATCCGAGACCCAAGTGGCAGGAAGGTTACCTTGCTTCCATCCTTTGTAGGATTCACCGACATGTGTGGAGTCGTGAGGCCGCGACTGTGAAAATGTGGGCTATTTTCTAAAACACACATGAGATACCTGCGCAAGGCCATTAATGGTGCAACCCGCTTAGAATCTCGATCTATCTATACTATGTGTGGATTTGGGAGAGTCTGATCAATGGGACCTGGTTCAAGGTCTAGTCCACCAAGCGCTCCCACATACAACACCAAATATCACTAAGTGGAAATTCAAACCGAAAGGTATTTTCACCTACTGCATAGTAGAAGGTACTCAGCAACATTTTCTTTTATATACTTACTTTATAAGATTTGAAGGTTTTAAATCATGTGGGGGATTGTTAACGCACCGTGCTTTTACGGTGATTTAAAACCTTGGTATCCGCTGAGCTTTTACACGTCCGTTTCGGACGTTTCCATTGCATGGGTGAATATATGTCCGTTGGAGCATTAACCCATGCGTTTCAGACGTTTCCATTCGATTGCCACCGGTTTCTATTTTTGAAGGGTTACTATGACCCTATAAATAGACCACCGAGGGTGGTCATCCAAACACAACACATACATCCTTTCTTCCTTCTTTCTCTCACGGTTCTCATCTGAGAGTTCTTTTTTTAGTTGTTATTATTTTTATTTTGCTGAGTACTTGTGAGATAGATCGTGTTCGTAAAGTTCTTCTGGAGGACGTGCCGAAAGAAGAATGGGTATCGCCTACCCGGGGTCGTCGTATCTCTAGGAGATCATTGTCACGAGAACCGCACGTCGGTCGGCAATAAACTCTCTTAGTTCAGCGACATCGCGCTTCGACCAAAAGGCTACGCTTTCTGCAACCCTCTTAATTTATGTTTTAGATCTAATTAACTTGTTGTTTAGTTTTTGTTATTTTTAGCAATATTTCCAACAATCTAAGAGAGTTTATTTTTATTATTATATTATATTGCTGAAGAAAAAAAAAATCAAGACGCTGTTTCTTATTAGCATTTGCGGATAAAAGTTTATAATTACAAAACCTATTGTTTTGTTACAGTATATACATCATATTACCCGTATCATCGTATATTGTTTGATCTACAATAATATAACGTCATCATAACTTACGTTCTTCTCTACTTAGATAATTACTTGAGAAAATAACATATTTGACACTGATGCTATATTGATTACAATAATTTTTTTTTGAAATTCTGTTTCAATTTTTCTTTGTAAACTTATACTTCTGAAATTTATATTTGACATATTATTTCTGATTTAAATTTCTTAAGAAAAAAGGGACCAAATATAATTCTATTTTAAATAACTTGTTTTCAAAAAAATAAAATTTTGGAAAGCTATTTTCTGAAAGTTAGTTCTGATTTCAGAAATTAAAAGTCAGAAAAATATATATTTCTGAAATTAAGATTTTGTGAAATTTCTGAAATCAGAATTAAGTTTTTAAAATTTCAGAAATCAGAAATTATGATATTATATTTCTGAAATATAATTACTCCTATTATTATATTTATGAAATTATATTTATGATATTTAAATATAAATGTTTATAATAAAAAGTTTCTGTGTCTGAAATTAAGATTTTGTGAAATTTCTGAAATCAGAATTAACATTTTAAAATTTCAGAAATCAAGAATAATGATATCATATTTCTGAAATATAATTATTCCTATTATTATATTTCTGAAATTACATATCTGATTTTTAAATATAACAGATTATAATAAGAACAAATCTTTTAACCTTCTATGCAATAGAAAATAATGTCTGCTATAGAAAGTACTTATTAATGTTTTCAGAAAACATAATTCTATAAACAGAGATTCTACTTTAGAATTATTTTTGTTTACAGATTATTTTTTGTTAAATAAAAAAAAACATTTTAGTGAGTCCGAAACCAATTTCTATTTACAGAAAATTACCTCTTATTTTTTCTTAGTGTTTTCAGAAAATACAATTCTAAAAGTATTAGTTCTGGTTTAAATATTTTCTGTTTATAGAAAAATCACTTTTTATTGTTCTGAAAAAAAAACTGTTAACAGAAATTGTAAACATTCCTGTTTATAGATAATGTTTTTTTTAAATAAGTTGTGTTTGTAGAATTTTAAAAAAATAATATATATATATATATATATATATATATATATTTCTGTTTACAGAAAAAATAAAAGATTTCTAGCTTTTCTGAAAATTCATGTTGCTATAAATTATTTCTATCTTCAGAAATTCAGAAAATAGTTAAAATTATTTCTGTTTAATAAATAATTCTTATTTCTAGATAAATACTCTTTATTTTCAGATAACTACATTCTGGAAATTATTTATGTTTACAAAATATCTATACTTATTTCTATTTTCAGAAAATAAAATTCTTAAAATTATTACTTGATTAGTTTGTATGAATTAACTAATCTTGGTTGCTGAAAATAAAATTTAGCAATTTTTATATGTTTGAAAATATAACTATATTATTTTCTACTTTTATTAAAATTGTAATTGTGTTAGTTACTCTGTGATAATTTTAAAGTTAAAGTGATTATTTGTTAACTTTATATATTCAAGTGTTTTAACAAAATCTCAGCTTATCACATCAATAGATTTTGTCAACCCTCAAATATGTTCTCAATGGCTAGTTTAATTACAAAAGAAACACTAAGTGCCAAACCAGACAAATTTGATGGGAAAAATTTTAAAAGATGGCAAAACCAAATGAGATTTTGGCTGACTACACTAGGCTTGATATCAGCCATTAGTGAAAGCACAACTGAAAATCGGAGTTCGGGTTCCTCTCAAACTCAAAACACTCGTCGAATTCAAACTCGGTCAACTCGAACCCAAACTGAACCCGAAACCTCCTCCTCCACATCCACACAGGAAGAAATAGACTATCATTGTCTCCACCGAATTCTAGGAGCTCTTTCTGATAATCTATATGATTTATATTATAACTCAAAAAGTGCTACCGAACTTTGGGACACCTTAGAAGACAAATATAGTCTAGATGATGCCGGTATCAAGCGGTTCAAAGCATCAGACTTTAACAAATTTAAATTTGTGGATAATAAACCTATGAATGAACAAATCCATGAGTATGAAAATCTAGTTCACGAACTAAAAGCCAATGGATCACAGCTTGATGAACCCTTTCAAATAGCATGTTTATTAGACAAGCTACCTCCCTCTTGGTCTGATTTCACCAGGACCCTTAGTCATACCCAAGGTGTTCTAACCTTAACCCAATTGTTCGCGTCAATAAGAATAGAAGAACAACACAAGTTAAGAGAAACTGCTACTCAAAATAACCAGCCCAAAGCCAACATGGTGGAAAGTAAAATACAAAAACATCACAAAAAGTCGTTTCCTCCCAAACATAAAAACTTCAAGAAAAACTATCAACCATTTAACAAAAACTATCAACCATTTAACAAAAATAATAACAAACCACCAAATTCCAACAAACAAAATGAAAAGCCAAATGAGAATGATGAGGAGCGCTGCTGCTATGTATGCGGTCGGACCAACCATCTCGCCTACCAATGTTACTTTCGAAAGAAATCTACTAGAAAGACGAAGGAAAATGGTCCTCCTCCAACTGGCCCTCAAGTCAACATGGTGACTGATGGCGCTAGTGCATCAGAGCCGGCATTTAGGTCAGTTCTCTCAAACCCCGAAGTGAACTTGACCAATTTGCCCATTGATTAGTGGATTGATACCGGAGCTAATATCCATGTTTGTGCTAATCGCTCCTGGTTTTCCACTTATCAGGACTCAGATGCAGGAGCTGTGATGATAGGGAATTATGTGAAGGCAGAAGTGCTAGGGATAGGATGAGTCGAATAAAGTTGTAATAACCAAAGGCTTATCTTTTATTGGAAAATGATTTATGTGCGATGGCCTTTTTAAGAGTGTGTACCTCTTCCTTTAGTAAACAATTCACTGTGTTAAATGTTGAATCATCTTCCATTTAAGATTAGGTCACATAAACTATATCTCAATGTAAATAAGCTCAGGCGCACCCGAGAACTTGTGGGGGAGGCACTATTAACGGCATGTTATATATTAAATAGAATACTATTTAAACAAAATGATATTACACCCTATGAAATTTAGAAGAAAAGAAGATCTCAAAGTGTGGGGGTGTTTTTCTAAAGAAAAATTACCAGAAAATAAAAGAAAGAAATTTGGCAAATGCCTTTTCAAAAGGCTGATCTACAATTGTGATTCTAGAAGCGTCGAGGGGGATGGGATTGAGCCCATAAAGAAAGAAGTTACCACGGCGGCAACCCAACCTCACGGAGGTTCAATGGGTAGAAACAAGCTTGATAGGTAACTTGGGAGAGCACTAATGAATTATGTTCTCATCCCTATGGCGCTAGTGCTCATTTAAAAGCAAGAGGTAAGGGTGAGTGCTGTACTCTTAATGAATCCGAGACCCAAGTGGCAGGAAGGTTACCTTGCTTCCATCCTTTGTAGGATTCACCGACATGTGTGGAGTCGTGAGGCCGCGACTGTGAAAATGTGGGCTATTTTCTAAAACACACATGAGATACCTGCGCAAGGCCATTAATGGTGCAACCCGCTTAGAATCTCGATCTATCTATACTATGTGTGGATTTGGGAGAGTCTGATCAATGGGACCTGGTTCAAGGTCTAGTCCACCAAGCGCTCCCACATACAACACCAAATATCACTAAGTGGAAATTCAAACCGAAAGGTATTTTCACCTACTGCATAGTAGAAGGTACTCAGCAACATTTTCTTTTATATACTTACTTTATAAGATTTGAAGGTTTTAAATCATGTGGGGGATTGTTAACGCACCGTGCTTTTACGGTGATTTAAAACCTTGGTATCCGCTGAGCTTTTACACGTCCGTTTCGGACGTTTCCATTGCATGGGTGAATATATGTCCGTTGGAGCATTAACCCATGCGTTTCAGACGTTTCCATTAGATTGCCACCGGTTTCTATTTTTGAAGGGTTACTATGACCCTATAAATAGACCACCGAGGGTGGTCATCCAAACACAACACATACATCCTTTCTTCCTTCTTTCTCTCACGGTTCTCATCTGAGAGTTCTTTTTTTAGTTGTTATTATTTTTATTTTGCTGAGTACTTGTGAGATAGATCGTGTTCGTAAAGTTCTTCTGGAGGACGTGCCGAAAGAAGAATGGGTATCGCCTACCCGGGGTCGTCGTATCTCTAGGAGATCATTGTCACGAGAACCGCACGTCGGTCGGCAATAAACTCTCTTAGTTCAGCGACATCGCGCTTCGACCAAAAGGCTACGTTTTCTGCAACCCTCTTAATTTATGTTTTAGATCTAATTAACTTGTTGTTTAGTTTTTGTTATTTTTAGCAATATTTCCAACAATCTAAGAGAGTTTATTTTTATTATTATATTATATTGCTGAAGAAAAAAAAAATCAAGACGCTGTTTCTTATTAGCATTTGCGGATAAAAGTTTATAATTACAAAACCTATTGTTTTGTTACAGTATATACATCATATTACCCGTATCATCGTATATTGTTTGATCTACAATAATATAACGTCATCATAACTTACGTTCTTCTCTACTTAGATAATTACTTGAGAAAATAACATATTTGACACTGATGCTATATTGATTACAATAATTTTTTTTTGAAATTCTGTTTCAATTTTTCTTTGTAAACTTATACTTCTGAAATTTATATTTGACATATTATTTCTGATTTAAATTTCTTAAGAAAAAAGGGACCAAATATAATTCTATTTTAAATAACTTGTTTTCAAAAAAATAAAATTTTGGAAAGCTATTTTCTGAAAGTTAGTTCTGATTTCAGAAATTAAAAGTCAGAAAAATATATATTTCTGAAATTAAGATTTTGTGAAATTTCTGAAATCAGAATTAAGTTTTTAAAATTTCAGAAATCAGAAATTATGATATTATATTTCTGAAATATAATTACTCCTATTATTATATTTATGAAATTATATTTATGATATTTAAATATAAATGTTTATAATAAAAAGTTTCTGTGTCTGAAATTAAGATTTTGTGAAATTTCTGAAATCAGAATTAACATTTTAAAATTTCAGAAATCAAGAATAATGATATCATATTTCTGAAATATAATTATTCCTATTATTATATTTCTGAAATTACATATCTGATTTTTAAATATAACAGATTATAATAAGAACAAATCTTTTAACCTTCTATGCAATAGAAAATAATGTCTGCTATAGAAAGTACTTATTAATGTTTTCAGAAAACATAATTCTATAAACAGAGATTCTACTTTAGAATTATTTTTGTTTACAGATTATTTTTTGTTAAATAAAAAAAAACATTTTAGTGAGTCCGAAACCAATTTCTATTTACAGAAAATTACCTCTTATTTTTTCTTAGTGTTTTCAGAAAATACAATTCTAAAAGTATTAGTTCTGGTTTAAATATTTTCTGTTTATAGAAAAATCACTTTTTATTGTTCTGAAAAAAAAACTGTTAACAGAAATTGTAAACATTCCTGTTTATAGATAATGTTTTTTTTTAAATAAGTTGTGTTTGTAGAATTTTAAAAAAATAATATATATATATATATATATATATATTTCTGTTTACAGAAAAAATAAAAGATTTCTAGCTTTTCTGAAAATTCATGTTGCTATAAATTATTTCTATCTTCAGAAATTCAGAAAATAGTTAAAATTATTTCTGTTTAATAAATAATTCTTATTTCTAGATAAATACTCTTTATTTTCAGATAACTACATTCTGGAAATTATTTATGTTTACAAAATATCTATACTTATTTCTATTTTCAGAAAATAAAATTCTTAAAATTATTACTTGATTAGTTTGTATGAATTAACTAATCTTGGTTGCTGAAAATAAAATTTAGCAATTTTTATATGTTTGAAAATATAACTATATTATTTTCTACTTTTATTAAAATTGTAATTGTGTTAGTTACTCTGTGATAATTTTAAAGTTAAAGTGATTATTTGTTAACTTTATATATTCAAGTGTTTTAACAAAATCTCAGCTTATCACATCAATAGATTTTGTCAACCCTCAAATATGTTCTCAATGGCTAGTTTAATTACAAAAGAAACACTAAGTGCCAAACCAGACAAATTTGATGGGAAAAATTTTAAAAGATGGCAAAACCAAATGAGATTTTGGCTGACTACACTAGGCTTGATATCAGCCATTAGTGAAAGCACAACTGAAAATCGGAGTTCGGGTTCCTCTCAAACTCAAAACACTCGTCGAATTCAAACTCGGTCAACTCGAACCCAAACTGAACCCGAAACCTCCTCCTCCACATCCACACAGGAAGAAATAGACTATCATTGTCTCCACCGAATTCTAGGAGCTCTTTCTGATAATCTATATGATTTATATTATAACTCAAAAAGTGCTACCGAACTTTGGGACACCTTAGAAGACAAATATAGTCTAGATGATGCCGGTATCAAGCGGTTCAAAGCATCAGACTTTAACAAATTTAAATTTGTGGATAATAAACCTATGAATGAACAAATCCATGAGTATGAAAATCTAGTTCACGAACTAAAAGCCAATGGATCACAGCTTGATGAACCCTTTCAAATAACATGTTTATTAGACAAGCTACCTCCCTCTTGGTCTGATTTCACCAGGACCCTTAGTCATACCCAAGGTGTTCTAACCTTAACCCAATTGTTCGCGTCAATAAGAATAGAAGAACAACACAAGTTAAGAGAAACTGCTACTCAAAATAACCAGCCCAAAGCCAACATGGTGGAAAGTAAAATACAAAAACATCACAAAAAGTCGTTTCCTCCCAAACATAAAAACTTCAAGAAAAACTATCAACCATTTAACAAAAACTATCAACCATTTAACAAAAATAATAACAAACCACCAAATTCCAACAAACAAAATGAAAAGCCAAATAAGAATGATGAGGAGCGCTGCTGCTATGTATGCGGTCGGACCAACCATCTCGCCTACCAATGTTACTTTCGAAAGAAATCTACTAGAAAGACGAAGGAAAATGGTCCTCCTCCAACTGGCCCTCAAGTCAACATGGTGACTGATGGCGCTAGTGCATCAGAGCCGGCATTTAGGTCAGTTCTCTCAAACCCCGAAGTGAACTTGACCAATTTGCCCATTGATTAGTGGATTGATACCGGAGCTAATATCCATGTTTGTGCTAATCGCTCCTGGTTTTCCACTTATCAGGACTCAGATGCAGGAGCTGTGATGATAGGGAATTATGTGAAGGCAGAAGTGCTAGGGATAGGATGAGTCGAATAAAGTTGTAATAACCAAAGGCTTATCTTTTATTGGAAAATGATTTATGTGCGATGGCCTTTTTAAGAGTGTGTACCTCTTCCTTTAGTAAACAATTCACTGTGTTAAATGTTGAATCATCTTCCATTTAAGATTAGGTCACATAAACTATATCTCAATGTAAATAAGCTCAGGCGCACCCGAGAACTTGTGGGGGAGGCACTATTAACGGCATGTTATATATTAAATAGAATACTATTTAAACAAAATGATATTACACCCTATGAAATTTAGAAGAAAAGAAGATCTCAAAGTGTGGGGGTGTTTTTCTAAAGAAAAATTACCAGAAAATAAAAGAAAGAAATTTGGCAAATGCCTTTTTAAAAGGCTGATCTACAATTGTGATTCTAGAAGCGTCGAGGGGGATGGGATTGAGCCCATAAAGAAAGAAGTTACCACGGCGGCAACCCAACCTCACGGAGGTTCAATGGGTAGAAACAAGCTTGATAGGTAACTTGGGAGAGCACTAATGAATTATGTTCTCATCCCTATGGCGCTAGTGCTCATTTAAAAGTAAGAGGTAAGGGTGAGTGCTGTACTCTTAATGAATCCGAGACCCAAGTGGCAGGAAGGTTACCTTGCTTCCATCCTTTGTAGGATTCACCGACATGTGTGGAGTCGTGAGGCCGCGACTGTGAAAATGTGGGCTATTTTCTAAAACACACATGAGATACCTGCGCAAGGCCATTAATAGCGCAACCCGCTTAGAATCTCGATCTATCTATACTATGTGTGGATTTGGGAGAGTCTGATCAATGGGACCTGGTTCAAGGTCTAGTCCACCAAGCGCTCCCACAGACAACACCAAATATCACTAAGTGGAAATTCAAACCGAAAGGTATTTTCACCTACTGCATAGTAGAAGGTACTCAGCAACATTTTCTTTTATATACTTACTTTATAAGATTTGAAGGTTTTAAATCATGTGGGGGATTGTTAACGCACCGTGCTTTTACGGTGATTTAAAACCTTGGTATCCGTTGAGCTTTTACACGTCCGTTTCGGACGTTTCCATTGCATGGGTGAATATATGTCCGTTGGAGCATTAACCCATGCGTTTCAGACGTTTCCATTCGATTGCCACCGGTTTCTATTTTTGAAGGGTTACTATGACCCTATAAATAGACCACCGAGGGTGGTCATCCAAACACAACACATACATCCTTTCTTCCTTCTTTCTCTCACGGTTCTCATCTGAGAGTTCTTTTTTTAGTTGTTATTATTTTTATTTTGCTGAGTACTTGTGAGATAGATCGTGTTCGTAAAGTTCTTCTGGAGGACGTGCCGAAAGAAGAATGGGTATCGCCTACCCGGGGTCGTCGTATCTCTAGGAGATCATTGTCACGAGAACCGCACGTCGGTCGGCAATAAACTCTCTTAGTTCAGCGACATCGCGCTTCGACCAAAAGACTACGCTTTCTCCAACCCTCTTAATTTATGTTTTAGATCTAATTAACTTGTTGTTTAGTTTTTGTTATTTTCAGCAATATTTCCAACACCTTCGGGGTTCCTTACGCTCGGGGACTCAAGCGGTCCTTTAGAACATAGAGATCAGTGACCCTGTTCACAGGACAGAGCTTGGGCAGCTGGTCCAGAAGCCATGACAATGCGAACCAGAGCTCACAGGTGACCGACATTCCCCACGGCCACATGGCCTCGCGGTTGGGATGCCGGATTCTCCATGCGAGGAAGAAACCGAGAGCAACCAGACGAAGCACCATCAACAGTCTACGGACGACGGAGGTGGAGGCCCTGGAAAGTGGAGGTGGTGTTAATCGAGAGGACAAGCGCCATGTCCATTGCGGAAGTAAAGGAGGAGGAGGGAGGCGGGCTCGAGTACAGTCTGGTGCTGCTCGGGGACGAGATGGCGAGGTTCGGGGGCTTCTTCGCCGACGGTCTGAGGCAGCTCTCCTGCTCCACGCTTCGTGGTCGCGACCATCTGGGCGGCGTCGGAGGGGCGGGGGAGGAGGAAGCCCAGGCTTGGGTCATCCATGCTGCCGTTGTGGGCGCTGTGGATCCCCATGCGAGCAGCGGGGTGGAAGCCCTCGGGGGCTATGCCGCCTGGCGGGGCCATGGAGGAGGCAGACGGCAGCGGCCGTTGGTTCCAGTTGAAGATGGGCGGAGGGGAGAGATATTAGAAGACATTTTTATTTTATTTTATTTTATTTTAAGTATGGATATCTTGATCTTTTCTAATATCAAGTTAAGTTTAACTATAGTTAAATTCTGAGATAGTAACAGATAGTTACGGTGATGATATTTTTATACAATTAGAGTTTACGTATTGATACGTCTGTTAACGTATTTTTAAGAGTGATTTTTTTATAAATTCACGTCTAATAATAATTTTAATATAAAAAATCTAAAAAAAATAGATAATACTTGGGGCACTGCCAAGGTTCAAAAAGTTGCTCAGATGACTCTACTCGGTAGATATCATATTTTGGCACAGTAGAAGCTTCATCTGATCGGAGCTCAAGAAAAGGATGAAAAAGCAAGCTGACACACGCATTCACCATTGAGCAAACAAAACAACCACACGTGCTACCGGGTAGGAGACTATGCAAAAGGAGTAACAACCACGTGATATTCACCTTAAGTTAGTTACTAACTACTTTATAACCACCATAAATATATAAAGCTGCCGCTATATATATTTAAAAACTCTTGAAATTAAAGCACAAGGCTAATATATATTTATGGAATTAGTTTGTCATTGGACTGCAATTTCTTTTTTCTTTTTATAAACAGTACTGGCAGATTGTGAAAGTACGTTAATGGAATAGTGTGTTGGCTTACAAATTAACTTGCACCTCTCTATACGTGCTTACCAGTGTATATATATGCAGTTAAGTTTATCACTCTAATGAACGTGACTTTATAAAATTCTAAAAGACAAATACAATTTTAATTTGAGTTTTTTACGTGAAAATCATTATTAAACGAAAACTTGTAAAAAATTATTCTTAAAAATACATTAATAAATATGTCATTGTGTAAGTTTGAATTATGCAAACAAACCATTTTTATTTGCAGACACGTCACTTCTTTTTGTCAAAACTTTACAAAAAAAAATCATGCTTAAATGACATCTATGCATTATTCGAATTAACGCAACGATATGCATTGTAATGTATTTTCAAGAATTTTACAAATTTATCTCTAACAACAGTTATCATGCAAAAAATCATTTTAATTTTCTTTATATTTTTTAGGTTTCTTATACGAGATGATGTCACTTTTAAAGAAAACACCATTGTTGCATGCATACTAAACTACCCAATTAATTACGACTACACAAAATGTAATATATATATAATTATACATGCTCTATTAATTTGCAATTATGCATGCTCGATCGGGACTGTAACACAACCACGTTATTTAACCATCAATGGACGTTAAGAATAGAAAAGCACACTCCTTTCCCCTGTAAGGAGAAGGGACCCTATAATTTTATATAACATTTTATTTGATTGTTAAGAATATATATATATATTTGTGTATGCTTAAATATTTAATTACTTATTTTATTATATTTATTTTAGTCATAGAAATAAAAAGGGAGATTTTAAAATTTTAAAGAAAGTGAAGAAAGAAAAATAAGAATATAAATAAAGTTTAAAACATAATTTATAGGAGTTAAATCTTTTTATAAAAATTTGAAAGGGGTTTAAAATGAAAAAAAATAAGAAAGGGATTTAAAAATAATAAGAAAATTTTTGAAGGTTAAAATAAAAAAAATTTAAAAAAAAGGGCGTGAGGGGCGCCGCCGCCCACGCACGCGTGCGCGCGTGGGGCGGGCGTCGCCGCCGCCCCCCCCCCCCTCCTTGGACGCCTTTGCGGCTTCTTTTTTTTTTTAAAAAAATTCTTTTTATTATTTTTTTTGTGTTGTTTGTTTGTTAATTAAGTTATTATTAATTTAAATTTTTTTAGTCAATCTTCACATGTTAGATATATAAAAAAAAGAAAAAATGCAGAATAGTCAAAAGATGTTAGGTGAATGGGTAGGTGGGGTTTGAATGTCAAATGTGAATTAAAATAATATTAATATAATTGTTTAAATCTTAACCCTTGATTTAAATGGATAGTTAGGATTGATTAAGCTATAAACCCCTATAAATAGCCCCAATTGGGGCTTCTTTTGCTCCTCCTGCTGGCTGCGTACGTGAGGAGCAGAGGTGAAGGGTGGAAGGCTGATTAGGGAGTTTTAAAGTATTTTTAAGGTAAGGGATTAGCACTTTATCTCCTAGATTAGCATATATTAGTGTATTTAGAATGATTTATGGTATGTAATTAGCATCAATATAGGTAGTTAAGTCCATCGATGGTAGTTTCATAATATGTAATCTTATCTTGGTCGGATTAGTATTTAATCATTAAGTTAAAGCATGAGATTACTGGTATAATTAAGTGATTAATATCTTAAAATTAGCAACGGTGTATGATAAATTGATAGAGTTTCCAGAATCTTGAAACCTAATGTTATGAAATTTCTGTAAAAATTTCTATGACTGATTTAAATACCAAAGGATGTTATAAATTCACAATAAATTGTAAGAATGTATATTACTGTGACAATCATGTATAGAAAAATTTTCATAATTTTTGGATCATGATATTTATTTTTAATGAATTTTCATACATGATAAAATATATAAATAATTGTATAGAAAATATGGAAATTAGAAATCATGTGCACAAAGGTATTAGAATTCTACAGTATGATCCTGACTTTTAGTGTGATGTATTATGAAAATATCAATAATTATTGATATCTGCAAGTAGTATTAGATAATTTTTGATATTTTAATAGAAGTGTAAAATTTTGAGAAAAATATAAATAATAAATGAAAAATCTTACAACTTTACCGGAAGGCTTAAATACTTGTTAGAACTAATTAATAAAATTTTCATATTATTATGATAACAGAATCATCACTGGTATAATTATCAATGTTTAAACAAATAATTAGAAAATTTGAATAAATACTAATATTCTGTGAAAAATTAAAAAATCACAGAACTGATATTTTGATATCTGTAAGTTAATTTTCAGTATATAATAGTCATTGTAAGTATTCTGGATGATTGTCTCTATTTAAAAGTTATTATTGTAAATTATTGTAAATTTTAGGAAGTGATATAAAAACATTAGAAAATAGACATACTGAATGAAAAATGACAACAAATTTTACATATTATACTTCTATCTGACACAACATTCTGTAAATTTTTAAAAATTATCTGATCATTTTGGATATATTTCGTTGATTTATTATTCAGGATATCTTTTTCTCAATTAGTATGAAAAATAGTAATATAGTGTTAAAAATAGTAATGTAGTGTGAAAAATAATGAAAAGTTTCAAAAATGATATTTCTGTTATGAATGATGGTTTGACAAATTATGGTGATTTTTAGAGTGTTGCGGGTAATTTTAGTTAATTTTTCCTGCATAGGAAAATTTATACAGTTTTGGAAAAAATCAAATTACTGCATGAAAATTTATGACAAACTTTCTGTGTAATGTTACATGTAAATGTGATATGCAGTAAAAATATTATGAATCTCAAAACTTAATAATTAAATTTAGTCAATTTGTGATATATGTTGAAATACATGTAATTCTAGGAAAATTCAAATTCCTGAATGAAAACTTATGAAAACTTTTCTGTGTAATGTTACATGTAAATGTGATATGCGGTAAAAATTTAATGATCTCCAGAACATGGTAGATAAATTTAGTCAATTTATGATTCATGTTGGAGTATAAGTAATTCTATAAAAATTATAATTACTGTCTGAATAATGATGAAATTTTTTTGTATTGATCCTTCCTGTAAAAGTGTTGTTTCTCTGTAATTTCAATACATTATGAGTTCTGATAATAGAATTATATATTTTTGATGTATAAATGGAGTATAAAGAATTATGGGAAAATATTAATATTGTCAACAAAATGATGATAGCTTTCTGTTTTGATCCGGTTGTGCCCCTTAGGCACAAGCATGTGCTATGTTGATTTGATGATAGCAATGCTGTCTTGTTTTGATGATTGCAACACAGTGAGTGCATTATGATATTACGTGTTCTTTATGATGATGGCATGTTGATTTGAATGCTTGAGTGTGTTATATCTGATTTAGTCTGTGGAGATTGCATGAGTGTGCCATGTTTGATATCCTTGATGGGTAGACTTCCTCAGACTGTCCATCTTATTTAGTGTCTCATGCAGCGTCAACGCTGTGAGTGTGTCTCAAGTCTGCAGCGTCAACGATGTGAGCATTCTCAAGTCTGCAGCGTCAACGCTGTGAGTGTGTACACAACATTCTCAAGTCTGCATCGTCAACTCTATAAGTCTATACAGTGGTTCAGCAAGTGTGTACATCGCTTAGTGTAAGCATGGCGAAGTCCAAAGTCTATACATTGCTGCTTTGCATTGGACTTAAAGTCCATACATTGACAAGCCTGTACAATGGCTGCAGCATGCTCGCATAAGTCTATACATTGCATTGATGTGTTTCTGTGCACATTGCATTTTCCTGTTTGCATTAGTGCATTCATCACTTCTATCAGCATAGTCTGGAGTGAAGTGGGTCGACACCCCTTCTTGATGGGTCGACCCCCCGAGAGAGCATGTCTATACACTGTGTCCAGAACATCTTCAACTTTGTACATTGCATTCATTCATGCTTTGGAGTCTGCACAGTTCATGGACCAAGTCTAGACATTGTTGCATTACTTTCACTGCATTGCATTGGCTAAAGTGTGTACAGAGCTGCTTGCATCGTTCATAAAGTCCATACATTGGACTGTGCACTTGTGCATCACATTAATGTCTATACATTGTGCATCGTCTCAATTTGCGTCTCATGCCAAGTCTGTACATTACTGTAGCTGCATCGTCTTGGTCATCGTCTCACTCGAGTAAGTCTGTACATCGTTGGCCAAGTCTGAACAGTGCATCCTGCGTCTTATTTAGCGTCTCTATTTGTGTCTTACTGTTGAAGTCTGTACATCGTTTCACTGTTAAAGTCTATACAGACTTCAACGTCTCATGCAGCGTCTCTGTTGAAGTCTAAGTCTGTACAGCCATTTACATAGTGAAGTCTACACATTCGTTTGCATTGCATGAAGTCCATACAGTGGGTAAAGTCTGTACACTGTCCATGTTTCATACAGCGTCAACTCAGTGTTTCATATAGCGTCAACTCTGTAAGTGTGTACATTGCTTGGCTAAGTTTGTACACTGCAGCTCACATCTTTCAAGTCTATACACTGGCTTATTCTTCAAGTATATACAGCCTGTCTTCACGTTCTAAGTCTATACATCGTTGCTCAAAGGCTAAGTGTATACATTGCTGATTGCATTGTAAAGTCCATACATTGAAGTCTATGCGTTGGCCTTGAACTAAAGTCTATACAGAGTTCTATAATTAAATTGATAACGATACTCTGTCTGACAGGGAATCTTCGTGGAGGCTAATGAAGGGCACGTGATCCGAGGATAAGGAGAGTGCCCAGATGAGGACACATGTACTGATAGCCTGCTGGATGCTGCCACGTGGTCCGAATTCTTAGGGCGGGAACTGTGGAAGCCACACGCGCCCTGGCTGCTGCTGGTGCTGCCGCTATATATACAAGCCTTCGTCCACAGATGAAGGCTGATCGGAGGAGACAGATAGAAGCCTGTGAGTTGAACCAGAAGAGCAGAAGCAGAGAGCCCTTCGATCCAGCAGAAGAGAAGAAGAAAAGAGTGAAGAAAAGAAAGAGAGACAGAGAGCAGAGAAGAAAGAAGTAAAAGAGAAAGAGAGAGTGAGATCGTAAGAAGAAGAGTGTGAGAGAGGTTGTCTGAAGATCAGTCTTCACTGGACCGTGGATCAAATCCAGGCCAGTTAGCTCTTTGAGAGCCATATTGTGCTTTATGTTTACAGCTTTCCGATTGCTGTTCATCCTGTCTTTTATTTCCTTTTTATACTTTCCTTCAAGCTGTTAGTCAGCGGGTTTTGCAGAGGTGCTGCCTCTGGACGGCTAAGCTGTATTGCCCAGCGGTTTGCAGTGGTGGATTCCACTGGACAGTAAGCTGTGTTGCTCAGCGGGCGAGGAGGATTCCTCGGACGGCAAGCTGTGTTGCCCAGCTAATGTATGGCAAGCTGTGATGCCCAGCTGTTTAAGCTGTGAGTTAGCAGGAAGCCACACTCGGGTTGAGTGTGGGGTGGATGTAGGTCTACTGGACCGAACCACCTAAAAACCCCTTGTGCAGTGGTTTGATGTTTCTATCTGTTTGCTTCCGCTAGATGATTGCATAGGGGCGCTCCATGTGTTTGATCATAGGTTCAGTAGATGAGTGTCTAATTTGTCTTGTTAGCATTCCGGTTATCAAGTGAGCGAAATCTTAGTTTGATTGCACACTGAGTGTTTGTTTATTTCTGCCATCGCTTATTAGACTTCAAGTTTGTCTAGTTAAGCGAACTGTGCCCATTATATGCTTGAGTGTGATATTGAGATTCCATACTTTTCTGCTTAGTGGCTTATAAGAGAATTCAATTAGATCTTCAGATTGTCTAAATCTGTCTTGTGAGCATAAGTTTTTATTTGGGCGAAATTTTTAAAGGGTTATATTCATTCACCCCCCCCTCTGAATACTTGCACCGAACCCAACACTTGGTATCAGAGCGGGTCTCTGATCTATCAGATCTAACAATCTGTAGAGGATCCTGCTAGTGTTTGGTGCACTTCAGAGTGTGCTTTCTGTGTTCGCTGTTTAGTTTCACTGAGTTAGTGCCGTGTCTTGCTTATCTGGTTGTGGTGTCTTCGTTGTCTATTGTTTTGTGCTTTAAATCTGTTTGTATCTATTCTGATGGCTCATCCTCCGATATTCAGAGGTGATGACCTTGGCCCATGGCTGGAAAAGTTGCATCGGTATGTAAACACAACCGATCCTGATTTGTGGAAGGTAATAACTCACGGTCCATATAAACTGTCGAAGGATAAATCCAAATGGACCAAGAAGGATAAACTGAAAGACTCTGTCAATAATAGAGCTGTAGTTTTATTAAAAGAATCAATTGACATATCTCTAATTGAATGCATTTCTTCTTGCAGGTCTGCCAAAGACATTTTGGAAAAACTAAAGCTAATCAGGAATCACAGCAAATGCTTGATGGCTGATCGGAGAAATGCTAATGATGAAACTTCATCCGAGGTAAGCTCTGAATCTGGAGAACTTTCAATTGATGACCTATGGAATATAAATGAGGAACTTAATAATAGATGTGAACAATTGAAATATGAGAATAAGAGATTGAAAAAGAAATGTGATCAGATAACTTTGAAAGTTCCTTGTAAAAATTGTCCAGATCTGAAACAATCTTATGATGCATGTATGTTAGATGTTCAGAATTTTAAGGAACAAAATGGTTCTCTAAAACTTGAAAATCAAACATGTCTGGACAAGATATCATAACTTGAGAATCAGCTGAATGAGAAGAAAAATGAACATATAAAAGACATGCAAGAACTGACTCAAGTTAATTCTGAATTGGATAAACTAAAACTTGAGAATGAAGGATTTCAAAAGAAAATTGAAAATCTCATGGGTAGAATAAATGAAATCAATGGGAAGGCTTCACATTCTTCTTCTGCTGAATTAAACTGTGATATGTGCTCAGCTCTAAGAGAACGAAATGAGGATCTTTATAGTGAGAATGAATGGCTGAACAAACAAATAGTCTTACTTAAAGAGGATCATAAAAACTTGGTTGTTGAGAAAATTAAAGTGGAAGAAAGAGAAGAAGAACTAATTGAGAAACTGGAATTGATATCCACTAATGAAAAATGTGATGCTGAAGTTAAGAAGTTGACCAAAGAAAACATTGAATTAAAAGCTGAAATTGAAAAATTGAAATGGTTAAACACTGGCTTGTCTGAAAGACTTCTCACCATAGAAAAAGGAAAAGGTGTCCATGATGAAGAATCACAAACTTTGATCAATCTGGAACAAGAAGTTGAGAAGTATAAAATTGTAAATAAAGTCATAAGTGAATGTGTAAATTGCAGTGAACAGGAGATAGCCAGTTATGAGCTTCATATAGCATCCTTGGAAAATAAAATTCATGACCTGGAAAACTCAACATCCAAGTTTACAAAAATTGAAAGAAAAATAAAAACTGTTGTGAAAAGTGAGGATAAGGATTTAAAGGGGGGAACAAATTACACTTCTGATGTCAAGAACATCACTAAAAGCCAGCTATACAACACCTTTGTGCAAGGTTCAGATGTAGCTAGTACTTCAATGCAATCCCCAAAATAAAATGAAAATCTGAAATCATCTTCATCTGTATTTCAGTTCAAAGCCCAGAAAAATGAAAAGCAAACAAAAATTGTGAAAGGGGGCAATAAATTGAAAAAGAATGGTCAATTGAATAAAGTCAAAATTGTCCCTGCATGTGATGTGAATTCTGCTAGCAGTGTGGAGTCTGATAGACTGACACATGTCACTCACAATTCATCCACTCACTCACATGCATCAGAGAAGAAATTATCATGCTATTATTGTGGCAAGAAAGGGCATATCATAGATGATTGCAGAATACTGAAAGAAGATGAGCATGCTAGTAAAACATTGCATAGAAACCATGCCACTAAGAAATCTAATGCATCCTGTTATTATTGTGGTAGGCGTGGTCATTTAATGAATACATGTTTCAAATTGAAAGAAGATAACAATGTGAATTCTAGATCTTTTGCACATGCTCATGACCCACATAGACACAGATCTACTTTAGGCCAGCATACTATCTGTTTCACTTGCAACAAGCCTGGGCATAAGGCTAATGATTGCTGGACAAGAAATTCTTGGGGTAACAAGAACTCAAGAGGCAAGCATCTTGGGTGTCTTAAATGTGGTAAACATGGGCATGCAGTCAAGGACTGCTGGTATGCTCAGGGAAAACATTTCAATTCCAAATTTTTTATATTCCCTCCAAATAGAAATGTTCCTGGTAGAAATAAAATTGATTTTAAAGAAAAGATTCTTGGATGTTTTGAATGTGGAAAACCTGGCCACCGAGCTTCTGAATACTGGTGGGCAGGTAATGGTAAGTCAAAATTTCCTGCTCCCAATGTTGCTAGTAAGAAACAAAATGTCCATGTAAACAACAGAACATTTCATGCTAAGTTTCATAGGTCTCATGCTGCTGTTGATATGCACCATAGGACCAGAAAATCTGCTGTTTCATGTAGATATTGTGGTAAACTTGGTCACTCTATGGACAATTATTTTCTGATGAAATTTGATGACCATGCTGCTAAGAAACTGTTTAGAACACCTGATAGGGGTAGTGCAGGACCCAAGACTGCTTGGGTCCCTGCAGGATCAAATTGATTGACATGCTGCATGTGTGCCTTGGTGGGAGAAATAAAAGGGGTTAACCAAGGCACTCAACAAGAAAACCCCAGGATACTCCATTTCAGTTCAGTTCTGAACTTTGCTTTAAATTCATCATCTGAATTTGTGAGTATGAAAAATGTGAATTCCATGTTGATGTGCACGTTTGATGTCTGATGATCTCTTATTGCTTAGCTAATCAGTCTACATTCCAGACTCAGCTATTGAATTCAATTCTGCATATCTGATGCTCTTCTCTTGCTATATGTTGAATTGAATTTGAATGCTTCTTTAGTGTATACAGTTGATGCACTATGTAGACTTTGTGTCAATGCATGTGTTTTGTGTTAATGCATTGCATGCTTGTTGTTAAATGCATAACTTGCTGATTGTGAATGATTCACTTAGTGTACACAGTCAATGCATGTGTCTTATGTCTGCATACATCATTTGCATGACTGTCAATGATGCTGTTCAATGCATGTAGGACTGTTTTATGTTGCATTGTCTTGCATAACCTTGGTATATCAAATGGTATGTTACTAAAAGGCAGGGAAATCTGCCCGGAGGTTCTTACCATGTGTGAGATGGTCTTTGAGACCAGGCTCTCCGCCTAGTACCATGGGTTCAGTCTTCATGTAGAACAGTGCATTGCATCATATTTTGAAAAAATCTGAAAAAGGATAAAAATGTTCATGACTTGGATGCATAAACCTGAATTGATTGCATACTTGCCTCATGTATCCTTGGTGCATAGTCTGCATGTAGAACAGTGTGTTGCATAGCATAATCCTTGCATCATGGTGTCAGGGGGAGCTGTGAGTTTAGTTCAATTCTTGAATCCTATTTACTCCTCATTGTCCCCATTCAATAGATTCATATCTTTTGACATCAGATGCCATTGGACCATATTGCCAATTGCAATCTTTTCCCTATCATTTTCACTGAACAACAGTTCTGTATCTGGTTTAGTACATTGAGTTGTGATTATTTCAATTATTCTTCTATAAGAATCACTCTTACAAATTGAAAAGAACTAAAGGTTTAACCTTTATAAATTGGAGAGTTAAGTGTCTGCACTTCAGAATTTGAGATAAAAGAAAACTTTTATAGCTCTTAATCTTTGTCTCATGGTTAAAATAGAAAAAAATATTTGTAATGCCTAAATGTGTTGAACTGGAAATGTCTAGAACAGGTGAATAAGAGTATGTAATGATTTTTTAAACAATCATTCTAAAAGAAATAAGGGCAGCAGTAAATAAGATCACAAATGCAAAGAACTGAACATTGTGACAGAGCAATGGATGATTACACTGAGAAACTGTGAACTCCTCCAAAGAAGCAGGAGAACTCACATGTCATGAGGTGCTTCAGAATATCTCTGTTCATAGGGTCAAATCTATAGGGGGAGTCCTCACCAAGTAACTGAGGGTACTGGCCTCTAATCAAGGTGTACCCTTAATGTCAAAAGTGAAGACTATTCCTTGTAGGTCTTGATCTGAAATAGATCTTGTAGTTTATGCCTAGTAACTAGGGGTACCTGCCTCTGATCAAGGTGTACACCTAATGTCAACAGCATAAATGTCACAGGTCTATTCACTTAGTTCAGTTTCTGAAAATTCAAAAGTAAAATACAAACTGCTGTAACCCTTTGAAAATCAAAAGTTAATGAGTGAAAATTATTTTTATTAATACATATTCAAGTTACCTTTCTTAAATTTCTTTGTTTAATCACAAAAGGGTATTATTTCAGACTTATCTATTAATACCATGTGCCCTAGATTCATTGCTATAAACGGAGTCTATAAACTCTTTTTCAAGGGTCAGGTGTTTTACTCTAGATTTATCACTGTTAAACCTGAATTTTTGTCAAAATTGTATGTTGCTGATTCTTATACTTTAACTACTGTTTATAATCAGGCTTATTTTCTGAACCAATGATTCAGCTGTTGTCTATTGACTCTCCTACCTTCTCTACCTCTACCTATCTGTTCATATTCCTTCTCAAAGGGGGAGCAATTTTTAAGGGAGAGAACCAGTTCAGGGAGAGTCATATCTTCAGGGGGAGTTTACTGCTCTAGAGGAATTTGCATGCATAATGCACTTTGCACTCTTGTTTATACTGTTTTTTCTCTTTTTGATTATGTCAAAGGGGGAGAAAATTTTGTGTGTGACTCACTGTCACAGTGTGTTGCCATCATCAAAAAGGAGGAGAATGTTGTGCCCCTTAGGCACAAGCATGTGCTATGTTGATTTGATGATAGCAATGCTGTCTTGTTTTGATGATTGCAACACAGTGAGTGCATTATGATATTATGTGTTCTTTATGATGATGGCATGTTGATTTGAATGCTTGAGTGTGTTATATCTGATTTAGTCTGTGGAGATTGCATGAGTGTGCCATGTTTGATATCCTTGATGGGTAGACTCCCTCAGACTGTCCATCTTATTTAGTGTCTCATGCAGCGTCAACGCTGTGAGTGTGTCTCAAGTCTGTAGCGTCAACGCTGTGAGCATTATCAAGTCTACAGCGTCAACGCTGTGAGTGTGTACACAGTATTCTCAAGTCTGCAGCGTCAACTCTATAAGTCTATACAGTGGTTCAGCAAGTGTGTACATCGCTTAGTGTAAGCATGGCGAAGTCCAAAGTCTATACATTGCTACTTTGCATTGGACTTAAAGTCCATACATTGACAAGCCTGTACAATGGCTGCAGCATGCTCGCATAAGTCTATACATTGCATTGATGTGTTTCTGTGCACATTGCATTTTCCTGTTTGCATTAGTGCATTCATCACTTCTATCAGCATAGTCTGGAGTGAAGTGGGTCGACACCCCTTCTTGATGGGTCGACCCCCCGAGAGAGCATGTCTATACACTATGTCCAGAACATCTTCAACTCTGTACATTGCATTCATTCATGCTTTGGAGTCTGCACAGTTCATGGACCAAGTCTAGACATTGTTGCATTGCTTTCACTGCATTGCATTGGCTAAAGTGTGTACAGAGCTGCTTGCATCGTTCATAAAGTCCATACATTGGACTGTGCACTTGTGCATCATATTAATGTCTATACATTGTGCATCGTCTAAATTTGCGTCACATGCCAAGTCCGTACATCACTGTAGCTGCATCGTCTTGGTCATCGTCTCACTCGAGTAAGTCTGTACATCGTTGGCCAAGTCTGAACAGTGCATCCTGCGTCTTATTTAGCGTCTCTATTTGTGTCTTACTGTTGAAGTCTGTACATCGTTTCACTGTTAAAGTCTATACAGACTTCAGCGTCTCATGCAGCGTCTCTGTTGAAGTCTAAGTCTGTACAGCCATTTACATAGTGAAGTCTACACATTCGTTTGCATTGCATGAAGTCCATACAGTGGGTAAAGTCTGTACACTGTCCATGTTTCATACAGCGTCAACTCAGTGTTTCATGTAGCGTCAACTCTGCAAGTGTGTACATTACTTGGCTAAGTCTGTACACTGCAGCTCACATCTTTCAAGTCTATACACTGGCTTATTCTTCAAGTATATACAGCCTGTCTTCACGTTCTAAGTCTATACATCGTTCCTCAAAGGCTAAGTGTATACATTGCTGATTGCATTGTAAAGTCCATACATTGAAGTCTATGCGTTGGCCTTGAACTAAAGTCTATACAGAGTTCTATAATTAAACTGATAACGATACTCTGTCTGACATGGAATCTTCGTGGAGGCTAATGAAGGGCACGTGATCCGAGGATAAGGAGAGTGCCCAGATGAGGACACGTGTACTGACAGCCTGCTGGATGCTGCCACGTGGTCCGAATTCTTAGGGCGGGAACTGTGGAAGCCACACGCGCCCTGGCTGCTGCTGCTGCTGCCGCTATATATACAAGCCTTCGTCCACAGATGAAGGCTGATCGGAGGAGACAGATCGAAGCCTGTGAGTTGAACCAGAAGAGCAGAAGCAGAGAGCCCTTCGATGCAGCAGAAGAGAAGAAGAAAAGAGTGAAGAAAAGAAAGAGAGACAGAGAGCAGAGAAGAAAGAAGTAAAAGAGAAAGAGAGAGTGAGATCGTAAGAAGAAGAGTGTGAGAGAGGTTGTCTGAAGATCAGTCTTCACTGGACCGTGGATCAAATCCAGGCCAGTCAGCTCTTTGAGAGCCATATTATGCTTTATGTTTACAGCTTTCCGATTGATGTTCATCCTGTCTTTTATTTCCTTTTTATACTTTCCTTCAAGCTGTTAGTCAGAAGGTTTTGCAGAGGTGCTGCCTCTGGACGGCTAAGCTGTATTGCCCAGCGGTTTGCAGTGGTGGATTCCACTGGACAGCAAGCTGTGTTGCTCAGCGGGCGAGGAGGATTCCTCGGACGGCAAGCTGTGTTGCCCAGCTGATGTATGTCAAGCTGTGATGCCCAGCTGTTCAAGCTGTGAGTCAGCAGGAAGCCACACTCGGGTTGAGTGTGGGGTGGATGTAGGTCTGCTGGACTGAACCACCTAAAAACCCCTTGTGCAGTGGTTTGATGTTTCTATCTGTTTGCTTCCGCTAGATGATTGTATAGGGGCGCTCCATGTGTTTGATCATAGGTTCAATAGATGGGTGTCTAATTTGTCTTGTTAGTATTCCAGTTATCAAGTGAGCGAAATCTTAGTTTGATTGCACACTGAGTGTTTGTTTATTTCTGCCATCGCTTATTAGACTTCAAGTTTGTCTAGTTAAGCGAACTGTGCCCATTATATGCTTGAGTGTGATATTGAGATTCCATACTTTTCTGCTTAGTGGCTTATAAGAGAATTCAATTAGATCTTCAGATTGTCTAAATCTATCTTGTGAGCATAAGTTTTTATTTGGGCGAAATTTTTAAAGGGTTATATTCATTCACCCCCCCTCTGAATACTTGCACCGAACCCAATAGATCCTTACTGTAAATGTATTGATTCCCTGAAATTGCACTGCATTATGATGTCTGTAAACAGAATTACTAAAATTTTGAATATATATGTCATTATGTTTAAATAAAATGAAAATTTTAGAAGAAGAAAAATGATTTTCAGTATTGGTATATTAATATTCACAGCATGAATTTTGAGTGGCATGTGTCTATTTCATATATGTCATATTTATATTTTTATCGTACAGTTAGTAATGCCAAATGGACATTACCACTATAGGGGGAGACTGGAACCAAACTATAGAAATGCCCCTATGGGGAGGTTCACATTGTACTGGCCCCGAGGGTAACGGGGATTGAAATCCTGGAGGTGGACAAGTACCACTGGTTAAGGTGGAGAGGACTTCTCCCGGTTCTGCGTAGTAACCAAGACTCATCACTATTTACCTAGGTGATCGAGTACCGACTGACTGTCCTTCCATGAGTGGTTTGGGCACTGTGTCTGGCTAGTTATATCACTGTTATTAACTATTGAATTGAAATTGAAGCTACTATTTACTGAACTGAAATTGAAATGATTGTTACCATTTACTAAGTCATTATTCAAATGATTATTACTGTTTACTGAGTCATTATTCAAATAACTAGTACTGTTTACTAAACTGAAAGTGAAACGACTGCTACTGTTTACTGAGTCATTATTATAATGACTATTACTACTCATTGAACTGAAATCGAAGCTACTATTACTGGTTATTGAACTGATATTAAAACTGCTATTACCGTGCATTGAAATGATATTGAAATGACTGTTACTGCCTACTGTTACTGCTCATTAAATCGAAAGTGAAGTTAGTATTACTGTATACTGAATTGTTATTGCATTTTACTGTTATTACTCTGTAAATGTTTATATTTGCAAATGATGAATTATCATTTACCTTGCCATTGATAGAATAAAAATTTATTGTACATGTTGTACTTGTAAAACGTTATTAACGTGACTTATGATCGTAAAATAGAAATTATGTTAAATGTATTAACCTCATGTGTTATATAATTGAAATTATGCCTAAGAATAAATTATGAAATGAAATACCGTAAATCACTTTGGATGTGTTTATACATGTTATGATTGGGGACTATGCTAGTCATTTACTGGGTCTATTCGTAGACTCACCCCGTTGAACACTTTCAGGAGAAGCGGTGATGCGGGACGAGACCACGGACACGACAAGCTCGTGATTGCCCCTTAACGAGGGAAGCGTCGGATGTGCGCAGTTGAGAAACCGGCAATGAGCTAGGGTGATCGGCTCTCTTTTGTGCCCGGATCGGGTCACGGGACGGTCACGTACTCTCTCGCAGCAGCGGTAATGAACATATAAAGCGATCTAGATATCCCTACACATGCTCTCTAGCAGCGGCATAAACAAATATATATGAAGTAAGCAAAATGCCGAGAAGGGAGCGAAAACGATACCTCCACGCGCTCGGCGTGGGGACGACGGACCCGGCCGAAAACTCGTACTCCCGGAACAATATTACAGAAATGCAAGTCGCTGCCCACTCCACGCAGGGAGGTAAAGGGCTACATAATGGGGTCCGGGAGGACCGAATTCGGGTTGACGGGCGGCTTCTCGCGCTGTTTCGGCAACACCCGCTCACGGACAGTGGGGCCCACGTGCTGTCCGGAGGGGCCGTGTGGGACCCGGTGGTACCGCTGTAGTGGAGACACTTGGAGAAGCGCTCCCCGGGCTGGCGGCACGCTGGTTCGCCGGCCGGAGGCCGGGCAGCTCCGTTCGGCACCGGTCGGAAAAACCGATCGGAAATCTGCCGGTTCTGTATTTCAGCGCGCGCTCCGGCGAGAACGGACGCTGCGATCAGCACCGGTGTCAGAATGCGACGAGATCAGAGCCGTTGGAAAGCTGCTTCGAAGTACTACAATCTAGTGGCCTTCATAAAAATTCACCAGATTTGTACTTTGTGTTGGCGAATTTTATATGCTGCTGTTGTACAGTAACCGAAGACTCAGATCTGCAGAGAACTTTCCTGTTGATTGCCTTTGACCGTGAAGTAGATGTCCGAATTTGAAGATGTGTTCTTCAGAAAGGTTGTAGGAAATCGAACAAGGAAACCATGACTATTTTTGGATCTGGATTTGAGGTGGTGGTGATTTGTTCTGATTTTGGAAGTGGAGGGTGGTCGATCTGGGATCTGACTAAAAACACTGTATCAGAGGAAGAACACGAATTTCTAAAAATAGATAGAAGGCTGATAAAAAATTAAGAAAATTTGTGGAGGTAGGGGGTGATGGACAAAACTCCCAGTAAAATTGGGAGGGTTTGGACAAATCAAAAAGATGGTCGGAGGGGGAGAACTCAGAGGGTCTGTCACTGTAGACAAACCTGGCAGATCTGAGATGACAGGTTGGACGAAAATGTAAAAATACTAAACGATGGAATTTTGGAGTGAAAATTTAGGTGGATCTTGGGATGCAAGGGCTGAACACACCATAAAAAATTTAGATCAATCCAAGCTCGTGGCTGAGACAGATAATTCGTGGAAGCTGCTGTGGTCGGATGAAGACAGAACTGCAGAGGCGGCTCGATGGCGGCACGAACGGCGGCGGCGGCGGCACAGACGATCACCGGAGGTTGAGAGGGGATGATAGAAGGTAGAATCACTCTAGAACTTGAGGTTGGAGGAGAGGAACCAGAGGGAGAGGGGCTGGGGGCGCAAGAAGCTCCTTGAATTTCACAAAATTTCTGATTTTTCATTGAATTTCACATGAAAATACAAGCTTATATATGGTTTACATCAAATGCAATGTGGACCCTTGGATCTAGGGAAGGGGAATCAAGGGCTGAGATTAAGTGTGAATCACACACAAAAAATATAAACTAATCCTAGTGGAATGGGGCGCCCCCTTGACCCTATGTAAGGTTGAATGGGTAGGTTGAATGGTAGGTGGCCTACCTTGGACAAAATGGGCCACTTGTCTACCCATGTGGCATATGACTAGTCCAACTTTCTGGATGTCCACCTAGGATGGTTGACCAGTCCCACAAGATGACATGGACCAATGGGAAAGGGCTGAGGGCCCCCTTGCTGGTCCTACTGACAAATTACACAGAAACCCACACAATCTACGGGAGTGACGCATTGGCCGATAAAGCCGTACAATTGCGCGTATACTTTCCCGTGGATATAAAAATAAACTAAAGGATATAAATGCATTATGAAAAGGTACTAGCTCGGTGTCGATTCCCATCAACTCTCCCCGGGTGGGAGGAACTCGACCCCGTCGAGTAGGGGTAGGGATGCTCGAGTACTCCGGCGGATCCGTCACCGTGCCAAGTAGCGCGGGTATGCTCCGCTCCAAGTGATCGTCACCTGCTCATTCCATATATACTCGATATGCAAACTGCTATGGGCTAAAGGTGGTCACTCCGAAGGGGCACTCTCAAAAGGGAAGAAAACAGCTCGAAGACTCACTAGGAATCACCGCTGAGTCCCTATAGGTGACTGATCCGGGTATAGATGTGGAACCGATCCCATACTCATCAAGTGAGTCCACTCGCCTCTTACTCATAAGAGAACGACAACAAGTTTGCACAAGTCGCATGCAGACAAACAACGACACACAAACCAAACAAACCACACAAATAAGAAACCGACTCATGCATGACTCTAGACACACCTATTGTTAGTCCGACCCGTACATAGGTGACGGCGGACCAGGACACCCGAATGTGTGCCATGCATGCATGTTATGTAACCGGAGATGGGTGGTATGGGGAACACCTAAACATCCAAGTATGACCCAGTCATGCATGGACGGCCCTTTAGGATTTAGGAGACTTGAGTGGGCTAGGAAAGCCGGGTGTGGAAGAACCGGGTGTAGGTGTATCGTGGACGGGCTTGGTTGATGTAGATGACCCGACCGGTGGGAAAGGGGTGTGAAAGTGGACTTCCCCGATAAGGTATGAAGGAAGTGATGGGTCATGGGGCCCACTAGAGTAGGGGTCGAATGGGTCAAAGAAAGCGTGACCCCTCGGTTCCTCCGTTACATAGTCCCATGTTTGGAATTCATGAAGGTGAGGGTCACCTCCATCCATCGTGATAGATGGGACCGTGTATAGGAGATATGACTCCTCCCTCGGAAGAAAAGTAATGAAGTCGGGCTCATCCGGTAGCGGGAGAAGTAGAAGAACCTCCGTGGTAACACAACCCGCGGTACATACGGAGGTAATGGACCCTATGGCCGGATGGGTGAAGCTACGACTAGTGGGTTGGTCGAAGCCTCGGGCCAATAAATGTGTAAAGGTCAACTGCCGGTCTAACCCTTTAAGAAGGTCGTCCAATGTGTCCACATAGTGACGAGACCGGAAGGTGGTATGAAATGAGTTGCTTGACACTAGTGGTAGTGTGGGGTCCATTGATGGGAAGGGAGGTGGGACCAAGCCATCCTTGAGCCAACTAAGAAGCGGCTCGGCTATGAAAAGCGTACCCGTTAGAAATACGGGTGGCTCGGGCCTTGGTGGTTCCAAATGAGAGGATTCCGAATCAAATTCGGAAATAGAGATGGATGACATTGGAACTCTCTCGAGTGGTGAAGGCCATGGTGTAGGCGGCTGGGAGGTGGATGCTTGTCGAAAGCCACCATACCGAGAGAAGTGTGACTCAAATGGTTCGACCACTAGAGCGACCGTATAGGATTCCGCTAGAGAGAATGCATTGCGGATAAGACATTCCAATTGGAAGTGAAGGCGCAAACCTCTCCGGAACTGAAATGCGGCCGTGTTGCTCTCCTCTCCCAAGCCATGTTCCAACCAATACTTATGATATGCCCGAATGTACTCGGACACGGACCTATCACCTTGGACGGGTCGACATGGGTGGGCCATAGTTGCCAAAATACGGGAATGGATCCCTAGGAATGGATATGCAAGGCCATTTGGGCAAGACACTAGACACGACCCTAAGTAATGCAAAGTTGGAATGCATGCACACTAAGGACCCTAGACGTAAACCAAGACTTGGTACGTGGCGGAGATAATTGACCCGAAGGTCACTCGCGCAAGTGTGCGGCCTTCCCGATAGGCGTAGCCTAACGTTCGGACAACACCTTTTGATATACCGAGTAAAGGGATGTAAATGCAAAAGACACTTTTTTTGTGTTTTAGAAATATGATGATCCTAGACTCGACTTAAAACGACTAATGACTAGACGTAAATGACACTCTTTTTTTTTTGGACACCCTAGACTCAACCTCGCTCTGATACCAAATTGATGCGGGACGAGACCACGGATACGACAAGCTCGTGATTGCCCCTTAACGAGGGAAGCGTCGGATGTGCGCGGTTGAGAAACTGACAATCAGCTAGGGTGATCGGCTCTCTTTTGTGCCCGGATCGGGTCATGGGACGGTCACGTACTCTCTCGCAGCAGTGGTAATGAACATATAAAGCGAGCTAGATATCCCTACACATGCTCTCTAGCAGCGGCATAAACAAATATATATGAAGTAAGCAAAATGCCGAGAAGGGAGCGAAAATGATACCTCCACGCGCTCGGCGTGGGGACGACGGACCCGGCCGAAAACTCGTACTCCCGGAACAATATTACAGAAATGCAAGTCGCTGCCCACTCCACGCAGGGAGGTAAAGGGCTACACAATGGGGTCCGGGAGGACCGAATTCGGGTTGACGGGCGGCTTCTCGCGCTGTTTCGGCAACACCCGCACACGTGACAGTGGGGCCCATGTGCTGTCCGGAGGGGCCGTGTGGGACCCGGTGGTACCGCTGTAGTGGAGACACTTGGAGAAGCGCTCCCCGGGCTGGCGGCACGCTGGTTCGCCGGCCGGAGGCCGGGCGGCTCCGTTCGGCACCGGTCGGAAAAACCGATCGGAAATCTGCCGGTTCTGTATTTCAGCGCGCACTCCGGCGAGAACGGACGCTGCGATCAGAACCGGTGTCGGAATGCGACGAGATCAGTGCCGTTGGAAAGCTGCTTCGAAGTACTGCAATCTAGTGGCCTTCAGAAAAATTCACCAGATTTGTACTTTATGTTGGCGAATTGTATATGCTGCTGTTGTACAGTAACCGAAGACTCAGATCTGCAGAGAACGTTCCTGTTGATTGCCTTTGACCGTGAAGTAGATGTCCGAATTTGAAGATGTGTGCTTCAGAAAGGTTGTAGAAAATCGAACAAGGAAATCAAGACTATTTTTGGATCTGGATTTGGGAAAAGCTACGAATTTCTATGAGTTTGGCACTAGCAGTGGGTCGGATCTGGAATCTGGCTGGCAACACTGTAGCTGAGAAAGAACATGAATTTTTAAAAATAGATAGAAGGCTGATCAAAAATGGAGAAAATTTGTGGATGTATGGGATGATGGACAGAACTCCCATTAAAATTGGGAGACCTAAAAAAAATCAAAAGGGTGGTCGAAGGTGGAGAACTCAGAGGGTCTGTCACTATAGACAGAAACCTGGCAGATCTGGGATGACAGGTTGGACGAAAATGTAAAAAAATTAACGATGGAATTTTGGTCTGAAAATTTAGGTGAATCTTGGGATGCAAGGGCTGAACATACCATAAAAAATTCAGATCAATCCAAGCTCGTGGCTGAGACAGACAATTCGTGGAAGCTGCTGTGGTCGGATGAAGACAGAACTGCAGAGGCGGCTCGATGGTGGCACGAACGGCGGCGGCGGCGGCACAGACGATCACCGGAGGTTGAGAGGGGATGATAGAAGGTAGAATCACTCTAGAACTTGAGGTTGGAGGAGAGGAACCAGAGGGAGAGGGGCTGGGGGCGCAAGAAGCTCCTTGAATTTCACAAAATTTCTGATTTTTCATTGAATTTCACATGAAAATACAAGCTTATATATGGTTTACATCAAATGCAATGTGGACCCTTGGATCTAGGGAAGGGGAATCAAGGGCTGAGATTAAGTGTGAATCACACACAAAAAATATAAACTAATCCTAGTGGAATGGGGCGCCCCCTTGACCCTATGTAAGGTTGAATGGTAGGTGGCCTACCTTGGACAAAATGGGCCACTTGTCTACCCATGTGGCATATGACTAGTCCAACCTTCTAGATGTCCACCTAGGATGGTTGACCAGCCCCACAAGATGACATGGACCAATGGGAAAGGGCTGAGGGCCCCCTTGCTGGTCCTACTGACAAATTACATAGAAACCCACACAATCTACGGGAGTGACGCATTGGCCGATAAAGCCGTACAATTGCGCGTATACTTTCCCGTGGATATAAAAATAAACTAAAGGATATAAATGCAATATGAAAAGGTACTGGCTCGGTGTCGATTCCCATCAACTCTCCCCGGGTGGGAGGAACTCGACCCCGTCGAGTAGGGGTAGGGATGCTCGAGTACTCCGGCGGATCCGTCACCGTGCCAAGTAGCGCGGGTATGCTCCGCTCCAAGTGATCGTCACCTGCTCATTCCATATATACTCGATATGCAAACTGCTATGGGCTAAAGGTGGTCACTCCGAAGGGGCACTCTCAAAAGGGAAGAAAACAGCTCGAAGACTCACTAGGAATCACCGCTGAGTCCCTATAGGTGACTGATCCGGGTATAGATGTGGAACCGATCCCATACTCATCAAGTGAGTCCACTCGCCTCTTACTCATAAGAGAACGACAACGAGCTTGCACAAGACGCATGCAGACAAACAACGACACACAAACCAAACAAACCACACAAATAAGAAACCGACTCATGCATGACTCTAGACACACCTATTGTTAGTCCGACCCGTACATAGGTGACGGCGGACCATGTTATGTAACCGGAGATGGGTGGTATGGGGAACACCTAAACATCCAAGTATGACCCAGTCATGCATGGACGGCCCTTTAGATTTAGGAGACTTGAGTGGGCTAGGAAAGCCGGGTGTGGAAGAACCGGGTGTAGGTGTATCATGGACGGGCTTGGTTGATGTAGATGACCCGACCGGTGGGAAAGGGGTGTGAAAGTGGACTTCCCCGATAAGGTATGAAGGAAGTGATGGGTCATGGGGCCCGCTAGAGTAGGGGTCGAATGGGTCAAAGAAAGCGTGACCCCTCGGTTCCTCCGTTACATAGTCCCATGTTTGGAATTCATGAAGGTGGGGGTCACCTCCATCCATCGTGATAGATGGGACTGTGTATAGGAGATATGACTCCTCCCTCGGAAGAAAAGTAATGAAGTCGGGCTCATCCGGTAGCGGGAGAAGTAGAAGAACCTCCGTGGTAACACAACCCGCGGTACATACGGAGGTAATGGACCCTATGGCCGGATGGGTGAAGCTACGACTAGTGGGTTGGTCGAAGCCTCGGGCCAATAAATGTGTAAAGGTCAACTGCCGGTCTAACCCTTTAAGAAGGTCGTCCAATGTGTCCACATAGTGACGAGACCGGAAGGTGGTATGAAATGAGTTGCTTGACACTAGTGGTAGTGTGGGGTCCATTGATGGGAAGGGAGGTGGGACCAAGCCATCCTTGAGCCAACTAAGAAGCGGCTCGGCTATGAAAAGCGTACCCGTTAGAAATACGGGTGGCTCGGGCCTTGGTGGTTCCAAATGAGAGGATTCTGAATCAAATTCGGAAATAGAGATGGATGACATTGGAACTCTCTCGAGTGGTGAAGGCCATGGTGTAGGCGGCTGGGAGGTGATTGCTTGTCGAAAGCCACCATACCGAGAGAAGTGTGACTCAAATGGTTCGACCACTAGAGCGACCGTATAGGATTCCGCTAGAGAGAATGCATTGCGGATAAGACATTCCAATTGGAAGTGAAGGCGCAAACCTCTCCGGAACTGAAATGCGGCCGTGTTGCTCTCCTCTCCCAAGCCATGTTCCAACCAATACTTATGATATGCCCGAATGTACTCGGACACGGACCTATCACCTTGGACGGGTCGACATGGGTGGGCCATAGTTGCCAAAATACGGGAATGGATCCCTAGGAATGGATACGCAAGGCCATTTGGGTAAGACACTAGACACGACCCTAAGTAATGCAAAGTTGGAATGCATGCACACTAAGGACCCTAGACGTAAACCAAGACTTGGTACGTGGCGGAGATAATTGACCCGAAGGGCACTCGCGCAAGTGTGCGGCCTTCCCGATAGACGTAGCCTAACGTTCGGACAACACCTTTTGATATACCGAGTAAAGGGATGTAAATGCAAAAAGACACTTTTTTTGTGTTTTAGAAATATGATGATCCTAGACTCGACTTAAGACGACTAATGACTAGACGTAAATGACACTCTTTTTTTTTTGAATTTGGACACCCTAGACTCACCCTCGCTCTGATACCAAATTGATGCGGGACGAGACCACGGACACGACAAGCTCGTGATTGCCCCTTAACGAGGGAAGCGTCGGATGTGCGCGGTTGAGAAACCGACAATGAGCAAGGGTGATCGGCTCTCTTTTGTGCCCGGATCGGGTCACGGGACGGTCACGTACTCTCTCGCAGCAGTGGTAATGAACATATAAAGCGAGCTAGATATCCCTACACATGCTCTCTAGCAGCGGCATAAACAAATATATATGAAGTAAGCAAAATGCCGAGAAGGGAGCGAAAACGATACCTCCACGCGCTCGGCGTGGGGACGACGGACCCGGCCGAAAACTCGTACTCTCGGAACAATATTACAGAAATGCAAGTCGCTGCCCACTCCACGCAGGGAGGTAAAGGGCTACACAATGGGGTCCGGGAGGACCGAATTCGGGTTGACGGGCGGCTTCTCGCGCTGTTTCGGCAACACCCGCACACGTGACAGTGGGGCCCACGTGCTGTCCGGAGGGGCCGTGTGGGACCCGGTGGTACCGCTGTAGTGGAGACACTTGGAGAAGCGCTCCCCGGGCTGGCGGCACGCTGGTTCGCCGGCCGGAGGCCGGGCGGCTCCGTTCGGCACCGGTCGGAAAAACCGATCGGAAATCTGCCGGTTCTGTATTTCAGCGCGCGCTCCGGCGAGAACGGACGCTGCGATCAGCACCGGTGTCAGAATGCGACGAGCTCAGTGCCGTTGGAAAGCTGCTTCGAAGTACTGCAATCTAGTGGCCTTCAGAAAAATTCACCAGATTTGTACTTTGTGTTGGCGAATTTTATATGCTGCTGTTGTACAGTAACCGAAGACTCAGATCTGCAGAGAACTTTCCTGTTGATTGCCTTTGACCGTGAAGTAGATGTCGAATTTGAAGATGTGTTCTTCAGCAAGGTTGTAGGAAATCGAACAAGGAAACCAGGACTATTTTTGGATCTGGATTTGGAGGTGGTGGTGATTTGTTCTGATTTTGGAAGTGGAGGGTGGTCGGATCTGGGATCTGACTAAAACACTGTATCAGAGGAAGAACACGAATTTCTAAAAATAGATAGAAGGCTGATAAAAAATTAAGAAAATTTGTGGAGGTAGGGGATGATGGACAGAACTCCCATTAAAATTGGGAGACCTAAAAAAAATCAAAAGGGTGGTCGAAGGTGGAGAACTCAGAGGGTCTGTCACTATAGATAGAAACCTGGAAGATCTGGGATGACAGGTTGGATGAAAATGTAAAAATACTAAACGATGGAATTTTGGCGTGAAAATGTAGGTTGATCTTGGGATGCAAGGGCTGAACACACCATAAAAAATTTAGATCAATCCAAGCTCGTGGCTGAGACAGACAATTCGTGGAAGCTGCTGTGGTCGGATGAAGATAGAACTGCAGAGGCGGCTCAATGGCGGCACGAACGGCGGCGGCGGCGGCACAGACGATCACCGGAGGTTGAGAGGGGATGATAGAAGGTAGAATCACTCTAGAACTTGAGGTTGGAGGAGAGGAACCAGAGGGAGAGGGGCTGGGGGGGCAAGAAGCTCCTTGAATTTCATAAAATTTCTGATTTTTCATTGAATTTCACATGAAAATACAAGCTTATATATGGTTTGCATCAAATGCAATGTGGACCCTTGGATCTAGGGAAAGGGAATCAAGGGCTGGGATTAAGTGTGAATCACACACAAAAAATATAAACTAATCCTAGTGGAATGGGGCGCCCCCTTGACCATATGTAAGGTTGAATGGGTAGGTTGAATGGTAGGTGGCCTACCTTGGACAAAATGGGCCACTTGTCTACCCATGTGGCATATGACTAGTCCAACCTTCTAGATGTCCACCTAGGATGGTTGACCAGCCCCACAAGATGACATGGACCAATGGGAAAGGGCTGAGGGTCCCCTTGCTGGTCCTACTGACAAATTACATAGAAACCCACACAATCTACGGGAGTGACGCATTGGCCGATAAAGCCGTACAATTACGCGTATACTTTCCCGTGGATATAAAAATAAACTAAAGGATATAAATATAATATAAAAAGATACTGGCTCGGTGTCGATTCCCATCAAGCGGTAGAAGAAAGCGAGGAGTGATCTCGCAGTGTTTGACCGCGGCTCGGATTTTACTACCAATCTTTATCTTAGGTAGTTATGTTATGAGTTATGTCTTATGAAAAATAAAAATGTGTGTGAAATTGTTATATTAATTTCTTTATATGTGGATGTTGTCTTTGACTGTAAGTTGAATGATATGAGAAATTTTATTTGCGCTGCAATAATATCTCAGTGTTTATGTGAAATTATCAACTATATTGTACCGCTTGGGTTGTTCCCACTGTGATGTTCCGATCGGGATCCGACGCGAGTCTTTACGACTGGACCAGGTCTCCGAGTCGGGACGTCACAGAGAATGGTATCAGAGCCAACGGTTGAGAATTTACATAAATAGTCATCAGCTGAATCCGCATTCCTAAAAGACATGAACTAGTAAGTTGTTATGACGTAAACTTAGTCGTATAATTACATTTTTAGACCATGGTAGGAGGGGTGACCATAATGGAGATTTTGGCGGATGCCTCCATCCTCTTTTAAGGGGGGAGAGTCAGCCAATCATGACTGAAAGATTGGCTCCGCGAGATCGAAATGATTTGTTGGGTCATCCGGTGTGCGGATGAGGATAAGTCTAGTCTGACGGCATTCATGCTGTAAGAGAGAGCGGACGTATGGTGGACGTCTGTGCTAAGGAATCAACCCGACAAACTAGGACATGATAGTTATTGGGAAGAATTCAGACGGCTATTCACGACAAAGTACATACCGGAGCACGTGCAAGATAATATGGAGCAAGTCTTTTTGGCCCTAACTCAAGGGTCGATAACCGTGCTCGAGTATGAGACTAAGTTCGCAAGATTATCAGAATATGCACCACACATTGTTACGGATGAAAGGAGGAAGGTAAAGAAGTTTGTGGCGGGACTACGATCGTCGCTTCAGACCCGTCTAATTACATTGGATCTTGCTACGATAGAGGCGGCTCTTGGCGCGGCATGTCATCAAGAAAGCGACATGGGGTTATATTAAGAGGAGAAGAGGAATTCAACAAAAAAAGATCATCGGCACCATATCACCGGTATGACAATGGCAAAAGAGTGATGGAGAATGCATCGCGATCATTCATGACAAGAAAGATGACGCCACCAGCAAGAGACAACGATAAACCAGAATATAAGTACTGCGGCAACCGACGGGGAAGTATGCTGGAGCATCATCGGCATGTGTCTTCGTTTGAGCGAGAAAGATCATATGATCCGAGATTGTCCAACCCATAGCAGCTCGTCCAGTAGCAGCAGTAGCAGCTCTAGTAGCAGCGAGACCAGCAGTAGCGAGACTCGCAAGGAGACCTCGAGCGCCAGCTCAAGTGTTTGCGTTAGCTAGAGAGGATGCTGAACAGGCGGAAGACCACGCAGAGGATACTATGGAAAACTTCTCGCATGAGAGGGCCACATGGGAACCAGAGGTAGAGATAACGAAGAAGTATCCTCGATTGCTCGGAATGTGATCTAACCCTAAACTTCGAGGACGAAATGTTCTTTAAGGGGGAGATGATGTAATGCCCTACAACTTTATATAACATTTTATTTGATTGTTAAGAATATATATATATATATATATGTATATATATATATATTTGTGTATGCTTAAATATTTAATTACTTATTTTATTATATTTATTTTAGTCATATAAATAAAAAGGGAGATTTTAAAATTTTAGTGAAGAAAGAAAAATAAGAATATAAATAAAGTTTAAAACATAATTTATAGGAGTTAAATCCATTTATAAAAATTTGAAAGGGGTTTAAAATGAAAAAAAATAAGAAAAGGATTTAAAAATAATAATAAAAATTTTGAAGGTTAAAATAAAAAAGAATAAAAAAATTTTAAAAAAAAGGGCGCGTGGGGGGCGCCGCCCACGCACCCGCGCCCCCGTGGGCGCGAGGGCGGGGCGGGCACCCCCCCCTCCTTGGTCGCCTTTGCGGCTTCTTTTTTTTTTTAAAAAAATTCTTTTTATTATTATTTTTGTTTTGTTTGTTTGTTAGTTAAGTTATTATTAGTTTAAATTTTTTTAGTCAATCTTCACATGCTAGATATATAAAAAAAATAAAAAATGCAGAATAGTCTAAAGATGTTAGGTGAATGGGTAGGTGGGGTTTGAATGTCAAATGTGAATTAAAATAATATTAATATAATTGTTTAAATCTTAACCCTTGATTTAAATGGATAGTTAGGATTGATTAAGCTATAAACCCCTATAAATAGCCCTAATGGGGGCTTCTTTTGCTCCTCCTGCTGGCTGCGTACGTGAGGAGCAGAGGTGAAGGGTGGAAGGCTGATTAGGGAGTTTTAAAGCATTTTTGAGGTAAGTGATTAGCACTTTATCCCTTAGATTAGCATGTATTAGTGTATTTAGAATGATTTATGGTATGTAATTAGCATCAATATCGGTAGTTAAGTCCATAGATGGTAGTTTCATAATATGTAATCTTATCTTGGTCGGATTAGTATTTAATCATTAAGTTAAAGCATGAGATTAATGATATAATTAAGTGATTATTGTCTTAAAATTAGTAACGGTATACGATAAATTGAGAGAGTTTTCAGAATCTAGAAACTTGATGTTATGAACTTTCTGTAAAAATTTTTATGACTGATTTAATTTATTTTCATGTTTAAAGATATTTTAATATTATTCTAAAGGTGTTTAAATTATACTAAAATACCAAAGAATGTTATAAAATCACAATAAATTGTAAAAACGTATCTTACTGTGAGAATCATGTGTAGAAAAATTTTCATAGTTTCTGGATCATGATATTTATTTTTAATAAATTTTCATACATGATAAAATATATAAATAATTGTATAGAAAATATGGAAATTAGAAATCATGTGCACAAAGGTCTTAGAACTTTACAGTATGATCCTGACTTTTAGTTTGATGTAGTATGAAAATATCAATAATTATTGATATCTGCAAGTAATATTAGATAATTTTTGATATTTTAATAGAAGTGTAAAATTTTGAGAAAAATAGAAATAATAAATGAAAAATCTTACAACTTTACCGGAAGACTTAAATACTTGTTAGAACTAATTAATAAAAATTTCATCTTATTATGATAACAGAATCATTAGTGGTATAATTATCAATGTTTAAACAAATAATTAGAAAATTTGAATAAATACTAATATTCTGTGAAAAATTAAAAAATTACAGAACTGATATTTTGATATCTGTAAGTTAATTTTCAATATATAGTAGCCATTGTAAGTATTCTGGATGATTGTCTCTTTTTAAAAGTTATTATTGTAAATTATTGTAAATTTTAGGAAGTGATATAAAAAAATTAGAGAATAGACTTACTGAATGAAAAATGACAATTTTTTTTACATATTATACTTCTGTCTGACACAATATTCTGTAAATTTTTAAAAATTATCTGATCATTTTGGATATATTTCGTTGATTTATTATTCAGGATATCTTTTTCTCAATTAGTATGAAAAATAATAATATAGTGTTAAAAATAGTAATACAGTGTGAAAAATAATGAAAAGTTTTAAAAATGATATTTCTGTTATGAATGATGGTTTGACAAATTATGGTGATTTTTAGAGTGTTGTGGGTAATTTTAGTTAATTTTTCATGCATAGGAAAATTTATACAATTCTGGAAAAATTCAAATTACTGCATGAAAATTTATAACAAAATTTCTGTGTAATGTTACACGTAAATGTGATATGCAGTAAAAATATTATGAATCTCAAAACTTAATAACTAAATTTAGTCAATTTGTGATATATGTTGAAATATATGTAATTCTAGGAAAATTCAAATTTCTGAATGAAAACTTATGAAAACTTTTCTATGTAATGTTACATGTAAATGTGATATGCGGTAAAAATTTAATGATCTCCAGAACATGGTAGATAAATTTAGTCAATTTATGATTCATGTTGGAGTATAAGTAATTCTATAAAATTTATAATTATTGTCTGAATAATGATGAACATTTTATGTATTGATCCTTCCTATAAAAGTGTTGCTTCTCTGCAATTTCAATACATTATGAGTTCTGATTATAGAATTATATATTTTTGATGTATAAATGGAGCATAAAGAATTATGGGAAAATATTAATATTGTCAACAAACTGATGATAGCTTTCTGTTTTGATCCTTACTGTAAATGTATTGATTCCCTGAAATTACACTGCATTATGATGTCTGTAAACAGAATTAGTAAATTTTTGAATATATATGCCATTATGTTTAAATAAAATGAAATTTTAGAAGAAGAAAAATGATTTTCAGTATTGGTATATTAATATTCATAGCATGAATTTTGAGTGGCACGTGTATATTTCATATAAGTCATATTTATATTTTTACCGTACAGTTAGTAATGCCAAATGGACACTGCCACCATAGGGGGAGACTGGAACCAAACTATAGAAATGCCCCTATGGGGAGGTTCACACTGTACTGGCCCCGAGGGTAACGGGGATTGAAATCCTAGAGGTGGACAAGTACCACTGGTTAAGGTGGAGATGACTTATCCCGGTTCTGCGCAGTAACCAAGACTCATCACTATTTACTTAGGTGATCGAGTACCGACTGACTGTCCTTCTATGAGTAGTTTGGGCACTGTGTCTGGCTAGTTATATCACTGTTATTAATTACTAAATTGAAATTGAAGCTACTATTTACTGAACTGAAATTGAAATGACTGTTATCGTTTACTGAGTCATTATTCAAATGACTATTACTGTTTACTGAGTCATTATTCAAATGACTGTTATTGTTTACTAAACTGAAACTGAAACGACTGCTATTGTTTACTGAGTCATTATTATAATGACTATTACTGCTCACTGAATTAAAATTAAAATTACTGTAACTATTTTTTTGAGTTATTATTATAATGCCTAATACTACTCATTGAACTGAAATCGAAGCTATTATTACTGCTTATTGAACTGATATTAAAACTGTTATTACCGTGCATTGAATTGATATTGAAATGACTGCTACTGCCTACTGTTACTGCTCATTAAACCAATAGTGAAGTTAGTATTACTGTATACTGAATTGTTATTGCATTTTACTGTTATTACTCTGTAAATGTTTATATTTACAAATGATGAATTATCATTTACCTTGCCATTGATAGAATAAAAATTTATTGTACATGTTGTACTTGTAAAACGTTATTAACGTGACTTATGATCGTAAAATAGAAATTATGTTAAATGTATTAACCTCATGTGTTATATAATTAAAATTATGCCTAAGAATAAATTATGAAATGAAATACCGTAAATCACTTTGGATGTGTTTATACATGTTATGATTGGGGACTATGCTAGTCTCTTACTGGGTCTATTCGTAGACTCATCCCGTTGAACACTTTCAGGAGAAGCGGTAGAAGAAAGCGGGGAGTGATCTCGCAGTGTTTGACCGCGGCTCGGATTTTACTATCAGTCTTTATCTTAGGTAGTTATGTTATGAGTTATGTCTTATGAAAAACAAAAATGTGAGTGAAATTGTTATATTAATTTCTTTATATGTGGATGTAGTCTTTGACTGTAAGCTGAATGATATGAGAAATTTTATTTCCGCTGCAATAATATCTCAATGTTTATGTGAAATTCTCAACTATATTGTACCGCTTGGGTTGTTCCCACTGTGACGTTCCGATAGGGATCCGACGTGAGTCTTTACGACTGGACCGGGTCTCCGAGTCGGGGCGTCACATAAGTTATAGGGTGTTTGGGAGCACTTTTGAAAAAAACTCTTTTTACCTAAAATATTATGTTATGTTAATTTTTAACTTAATTTTTAAAATTGATAAAATAGATACTATATGTTTGGTAAAATTGTTATAATTTTTAAATTTTACGTTAACTTGTTTGGAGACCCTGCTTAGCGCCGCCATGACCAACCAGGAGTCGTGTCTGGATGGCTTCTCCCACGACGGCGCCGATCGGCGGATCCGCAACGGGCTCAGGGGCGCCGTGGAGCACGTCTCCCACATGTGCAGTAACGCCCTCACGGGGGAGGGGAGGGGGAGCAGCGGCCCACGGGAGAGGGAGGGGGAGCCGTGGGGGAGGGGAGCCGCCAGCGGAGGGGGGCTGCAGGGGAGGGGAGCCGTCGGCGGAGGGGGTTACCGGGGAGGGGAGGTGTCACGCCCCGAACCGATAGCAGCAGAACGTGTCGTTTGCTCGGAACGTGGCAGTTAAACAGTCGTGAATGATCAAGAGCAATGGCATGAGACCAAATAATTTGGAACAACAATAAAAATTTTATTTCAAATATAACTCTCTTACAAGAACTTGAAGACTCAACTACACCACTACGAAAGAAAAGGAGATGACGCACTAATAGACTTAGACAAGATAACTAAATAATAGACATCATGCTAGACTCAAGAAAGATAAAAGGCATAGGTTCACTAGTTTTCGAAGCTCGCTTGCACACTTGTCCCTCCCATGTGAGTCACGGTCTCGCTAGCCACCTGATTACCTGAAAAATGTTGGAATAAACTGAGTGAGCGAAAGCTCAGTAGGAATTATATCTCAAGAACAAGCAATTGGTTTAAGTAATTACATCTTTCACATGTAAATGCAGTAAGGCTATGCATGTAGAATTAACCGAGCAAGTGAAACAAAACTAGCAAGAGATTAACAACGTCGTGCAAAAACTTTCAAGCTAGAGATATCCAAGAGAGATTTATAGAATATTAGCTATTTCACGCAAGTACTTTGCCCATTTCGGGCCACGCTAGTAAAGTCTCGCAAGTCGAGTCACACATGCAAGTCACGAGAGAAAGAGAGAGAGAGTGTGGAAGGCCAAAGATCAAGAGAGACAAGTACTTCGGTGTAATGCCAGACACCGTGATCAATATAACTCCCATGGTCACTAGTACTTTCGGGTGCTCCTCCCAAGACCAGATCGGGCCCTATATGCACAACATTTAAAGATAGATCTAGACATCCACGATAGTTTATAGCCAATAAAGAGTTTCAAGATCAAGCTTTAAATAGAACGATAACGTAGAATTCACGGAATTCAAGGACAAAGCCCTTGAGTAGGGACAGACTTGCGATATAATCCACGTGAAAGCATAGAAACTATGACATGTCGAAAAACTGGGTGGAATTGGCACCTAGATAGGTTGCCATGAATAACTTGAATAGATGACTAGCAAGATAGTCACCAGTTCAATGGACATGATGCAAGTTGAATTATTGGTACTTAGCAATAAGTTACCCAATTCAATGTATCACCTAGTGGAATGATCACTCATTCCACTGGCTAAGAGAATTTCTCCCATGGGCCAAGAATAGTACCATGAAAGGGCCGGGTTACCACGTTTCTCCAGAGTGACGTGGCATTAAAATGGGTACAAGGTGTTTAAGGTACAACCAGCTCAGTCGGCCTTGAGGGAATCCAAGGCTACGAGGAGACTTACGGAGGTCCCAATGACTAACTTGCCGGTCCAAAGGAACGGAATGTCCAATAGAGGGCTTGTATGTCACCGAGAGTTGAAGGGGTAATCGGTAAAGCGCCGAAAAACGTGGTACTATACTCACAGATTGGAATATAGTGCCATGTACATGTATATATATATATAAATATATATATATATATATATATATATATATATATATATAAATCCACGGTTACATGAAAACCACGAAAAATCAGAAGACAGGAAATTGGCGCCTTAGCCAACGTCTTTAATTCATTAAGTAGCACCCTGGTCAGGGGCGTCATTTCACAAATTGAAGACTCTGTAAAGAGTCGTCAATTTCTATATGTATTTTTGTAGATAAGTATAAATTTCCAGAATTTAGTAAATGGCGCCTGGTCTGACGCCACGTTAAAGAAATATAGCGCCCTAGTCAGGGTCGCTATTTCATCAATTGAAGACTCTATAGAGAGTCGTCAATTTTTAATTTAGATATATGCATCAAAAATTTAGGATTTATTAAATAGCGACATGGTGGCTGTCACCTTTTATACATATAGCGCCCTTGACAGTGGCGTCATTTTCAGGAGAAACGACCTACTTCAAGTCGTCATTTTCCATTTCCCCCGAATTCCACTATGAACAGTAGCACTTTTCCAATATAAATATTTTTATGACAACATGTATATGGACAGGTCAAGAAAAATAGCAGGATTCCAAAACTCTATTCATGCATTAAATCAGATAATCAATTACATAGATATTAAATTTTTAAGCTGCGTAATTATTAAATTCATATGGAATTGACGACTATTTGCGAGGGCGTCAGAAAGAATTAGCGCCCTGATAAGGGTCGCTATTTACAAAATTTCTCAGAACCATCAAAACTCAGCGAAAAAAAAACTATATGCATGAACATAATCATGTTTTATGTTTGTTTGGGCTACGAAACTTGAGAAAACCCACCTTGGATGTTGATTTGGTTGACAGACGATGAAGAACGGTGATGAGATATTCAATATTCCGATACTCTGTTTCAAACAGAGGAACTTGATAACAATGGCAACTCTTTTAATAGACAAGGGAGACGAGGCTCTCTCTTTACAGCAACAAGACGAAAGGAAGAAGATGCAGCTTCTGTATGATTAGCAACTTCGACAGGAATAGTAGCAATAAGGCCTCGAAGAAGTAGATGTCTTTTCTTCCGTTTACAACAGCAGAAGAAGAAGCTTCGGGGTCAACATGTTTGCCAGTAGCAGGAAGAAAGCAATCTTCCTTCACTCCGTGGTAGCATACTTTGTTCAGCAAGGGAAGAAGTAGAGAAGCAGGGCTTCTTCTACGTTGAGGAAGACGACGGAGAAGGGCTCGTGAAGAAGGCAAAGCTGCTCAAACTTTCACGAACAATAGGTCGGTGTCGAAGCAGAGAACCCAAAGGCAATAACCTTTGAAGGGTTCTGTAGAGACTTATTTATAGGTGTTGACACATGGAAAATGAACAAGGGTGAAAGCATAATTGAAAGGAGGGTCTGACCAACAGTGAAAGACTAATGATGAAGCTTATCAACCTTTCACCCGGCTAAAGCCTTTGTCGGCCAAAGCTGATGCCCGATGCCAATGTCACTCAGACGGCAGCACTGATAAAGCAACAGTCACTCGACTAATGAGATCTTCCAGCCCTTTAAGAAGAGCTGTACCACTGCTTCGTCCAAGAAGTCACGGATGACATGTCAGGATAAGTCAGATGTCGGCTTACTGACAGAAGTAACATGAAACAAAGATGAAGCCGGCACCGGCAGATGAAGATGATAAAAACCTCTATCTACGGACTGATGAAATCCCTGTCTACGGACTGATGAAATCCCTGTCTACGGACTGATAAAACCCTGTCTGCGGACTGATGAAAATTGCAATCACGATTTCAATACAAGATATTTCATAGATGATAGACCCTTTGGGGTGACGATGCACTTAAAGAAACCCCAAGTGGGCCTATATGAAGGCGGCGCCGAAAACCCATGTCGAAGCCCAGATACTGGCGCCGAGAGACCAAATTTGAGCGCGCCGGGAAGCTTACCTCAAGCGCGCCGTGAAGGTGCCTGCCGAGAAGGAAGAGGAAAAGGGTTATAAAACCCCCCCCCCCCTTCGAAGAAAGAATGGGCGGAGAGACAAAAAAAGAAGAAAAGAAAGAGGCAAAGAAAAAAAGAGCGAAGAGATATCCAGAAAGAAAAGAGATAGGAAAAGAGAGGGAGAGAGTCTCCGTCGAAAGGGGAAGCAGAAGAAAGAAAGAAGAGAGGCTCCAGGTGGGCTGATAGGGGGAGGGAGAGGAGTCAATGCTCCACCCTCCCCCCCTCCGTGTTTTTCTTATTTGATGTAATATAGCGAGTCCTTTCTCGATCTATCAAATGTAGCCAGAGAGTTCCGGCCTTGTTTTTTTGTTTACCTTTCTGTCTTGCATTTCTCTTTCATGATCAGTGTAAGATTTCTATGCAGTGCAATGAAACATCGATATCGCCCGCCTGGGCACTGATTGATCAAGATATCCGATCTCTGTCTCTCTTTGTATATGGTCTTTGTCTGAAAGAAATATAGATTAGACTCCTCCGGTTTCAGAGCCGATCGCGTGGGTTTGTTCTTCGAAGAGGGACGAGGATAGGACTCCTACCCCCATCTAATGGGTTATTGAGTTTTGTTCTCTTTTTCTTTCCCTCTCCGATCTCAATGGCTGTTTCTCTATATATATAATTTGAGTTTTCTAACGAGCCCCTCTTGCGGTTTAGGAACCAGAGATATCAGTCTCTTGGTTTCCTGGACTGTCCAGCTCTCATAAATGATGATCCGATCCCAGGGCCCTCCATTCTAAATATTGAATGTTTAGGGCCTGAAGTTTCTGCGTTGAGAGTCCCTCCTTCTCCATTTTTCTAATGCCACTGGGCTCGTCCGGAGGGGTCGGAGGACAGTCATCTCTTGACTCCCCCAAATGGCCTGTAACAGACGGATAAAACCCTCCACAGGATCAGGTGATGGTCTGATTTCTTTCATCGATTCCACCGTCCAAATCTCTTGGCACCCTTCTAATAGAAGCCTCCATGAAACCCCCCCTTTTTTTGCACTTCTGGCCCGGCATCAATTCGAGCTTGAAATCCCAGAAAACACCCAAACAGAGCATCGTTTATTTCGGCTCTGAAACCCTGAAACCCTGCAACAACCCCACCTTCTCGGCGTGCGAGTTTCCCCGCCGAGAACCATAAGGCCGAGAGGCCTTCCCCTTCTTTTAGCTAAACGACAACCCAATCTGTTACAAATACTTTCCACATGACTCCCTGTGCAAGGCTCCCGGCGGCAGACCCCCGGCGCGGCCAGGAGCGCGTCGGGAAGCCCTCTGCCGAGAGCCCCTCTGCCTTCGCAGCCATTCACCCCCATGATACCCCTCTCGGCGCCCCCCTTTCCGGCGCGCCCAGGAGCCCGCCGAGAACCTCCAGGCCGAGAGGCCTTCCTCCCTCTTTTGGCCGGATAGACCCCTGGCCGAGAGCCCCTTTTGGCCGCCGAGAGCCCCTGGCCGAAGCCCACTTTTGGCCGGCCAAACCCCTGGCCGAGAGCCCCTTTTGGCCGCCGAAAGCCTATGGCCGAGACCCCTTTTTGGCCCGCCGAATACTCAGGCCGAGAGTTCCCCTTGGCCAACCAAGAAGCCAGGCCGAGATCCCCTCTTTGGCCAATGATAAAGCCACGCCGAGACCCCTCCTTCAGTCAACGAAATCCACTCTGAGGCCCATCTCTGTACCATCTTTCTTCAAACCTCTTAACCTCCCCATACATCTGTTAAAGGGGATACTCACAGACCATCACTTGTGTCTTGATGAGATACAATAATGGGGAAGATCTCCCCTACAGCTCTCGTCCCGAATCCGGATTTCATCGCTGCCTTATGAACCCAAAGAACCATGTCATTACATGTGTTCTGATGGGTTCCAAGGGAATACTGATCAATGATATGAAGGCAAGAGGTGTCCCTGGGCCTGGTGCCCATCGTTGTTCGGTCGTTGTCCCGGCTCTCCGTGGATGACGACCTATCCTCCCTTGGCACAATCCAAGTCAAGGAGATATGCTGTCGAAATTCACACATACCTGGCCAGGTCACTGTGATACCACCTCTCGACCCCGTCGGCCCACGGAGTCATGTCTTTGTATGTCCTCCGATGGTCTCCACGAAGGGGGGATATAGACGGGCTACCGCACCCATATGGGGCGTGCCATGGCATGCCGGTCCCTATTCGGATTCCGGGTTAATTATGCCCGATCCTTTACGATTCCCACCCTGCCGTTGCATGGGTGGTTTCCTATTCCCCACTTGACATCATCCAAGATGGTGGGAATATGCCGTCGGATTTGTCCCGTAATTAATAAACCCCTGCTTTGTTCGGATATATTTAACGTCTTGCAAACAGATGAATTTTGTCTCCTTTGAGTATGCGGCTTTACCGCTATCTTCCTCCTACCTTTAGCGTTTAATCAAGGGTTGTCTTCCTTAGGGAGGACGTAATTAACGTCATAGCGTATAGGGTATGACGGACTTCTAGTCCCGACTCGGACCTCATAATCGACTGACCAAGTCAGATCGAGCGCACAATAGAATTGTCACTTCGGTGATTGGCACGCCAACCAATAAATAATAAAAATAAATAAATAAATAAAATAAACGCCGGATAAGATAAAAATGTGTCGAACAAGTCTGGCACGCCCGGTGGGACAACGTCTCCCTTCATCTTTACGCTAAGGTAGGAGGCCCAGCGGCCCCCCCCTCAAATTTCTGATTCCGTGTGTTTCCTTGTTTCCAGGGAACTACGATGACAACACAAATCGCGTCTGTATGCTTCGACAAGCAACCGGTGGACATGCACGTCCGGGAGGGGTACCTGGCGGAACCACTGGCGTTCGGTTCGTTTCCCCCAGCTGTCGGGCTGCCCAACTGCTTGGGCGTCGTCTACACCGACCTTCTACAGATCGATAACAAGGAGCAAGGCGCTGCTGCAAGCGCCCCGGCGGAGACCGCTGATCGCAAGGACGGCTTACCGAAGAAAACGGCCCCCACGGCCGTCGCATGCTACGTCCATCATGTCCAGAAAAGGGACATGGTCCCCACTGCTGCCCAGAAGGGGAAGAAAACCAACCGGAGGAGCCGGTCTACTGCTGTTAATCGTCGCCTTTCCAATTCTGGAAAGACGGTAATGATGGGTGCTATTAGGACGAACCTCGACGGTCGCCCCAGGGGAGTCCGGCCGGACAGAATCGTCCCGACCATCCCAACCGACAACAAGTTCCAGGTCTTGGCCGCTAGGAGGGCCAACTGGGAAGCTGCTGAAAAGAAGCCGCTGGCGCCCAAGCCAGCAAAATACAAACAGGTCTGGCGACCGAAGAAGATCCAAAGCTGGGCCCCAGCTGAAGACAGAGAGAACCTCACTGATGTCACTGTTGCCCGCCTCAGAGCAGGGGGCAGAAGGGAAATGAAGAAAGATGAAAGGAATGCTACTGCTGCCTACCCCATGATGAGGGGCAGGAGATGGGAAGAGAAGATCTACAATGCTGCTGCCAACCGCTGCCAAGTTGGCAATATGAGAAGAAGTGAACCAGTCACTATGCTTACTGCAAGAAGATCAGGAGCCTGTGCCAGACAGGCTGATATCTTTAAATATCCCAGGGCCGAACATCTGAATGCTCGGGTGACAAGACTGGCCTGGCAGCAAAAGGGCCAGGACAGACTGATGCTCCAATCTGAGCCGAAAAGGCGCGACCCAGAGGAGACTAAGCAAGTAGTCCAAGACTACTTCCACTACCTAGGGAGCTCTGCCCTAGGCCAGCAAAGACTATCCCGTGCCTTGGGCACCAGGGATGATGAAGAAGAAGAGACCTTCCAAGAAATAATGATCGAAGCCTCTTCCTCCGATTCGAATGACTATGAAGAAGGCCCCAGGGCCGGGTATAATAAAGAAGATCTGTACGAGGAAGAAACCAAAGAAAGAATATCGGTCTTTGACCGGCTCAGATATCCTAGCCAAATAAAAAGAAAGGTCTACAGGCGGAAAGGAAAGATGCAAATCTTCGCCTGCAATATGGCTGGACTGGCTAGGGGGCAAGAGATACTACCAACTCAGCCAGATGAATTGCTCAGGCTGGCAACTAGACCTGGTCCTGTCACAAGAAGAGGCCAGGCAGCAAAAGATAAAATGAAAATTGATGATGAAGCCCGCAGGGTTACCACTATGACAGTTAATGTGGTAACAGCGGAAGATGGAGATAACCCCTTCGTTGATGATACCGAAGGGACTTCTGAAGATATACAAATCCCATCAACTATGGATCCCATGATCCAGATGATGTTCAGAAGATACCAACAGGAGATCAATGCTCTCCGAAGACAGCTCAATGAGAGACAGGAAGCTACATCAGTCTCGAAGCAAGCTGAACCTGCAGGGCAGACATCCAGCTCCACAGAAACAACCATCCTGGCTAATCCTCTCTTAGCTGATCAGGGCAAAGCACCAAGCCAACCTGTTCCACAGCAAACAGTAGCTCAGCCCTCTGTGTCTCAGACACA